>PTEX01000037.1:4331236-4401522 GCA_003342815.1 Eudromia elegans
AGGAAGGAAGGAAGGAAGGAAGGAAGGAAGGAAGGAAGGAAGGAAGGAAGGAAGGAAGGAAGGAAGGAAGGAAGGAAGGAAGGAAGGAAGGAAGGAAACTCACCCCAAAACCCCGTAGAAATCTTTGGCAATCGAGCTGAGGTTGAGATATGCGTGTCTGTTTTGATTCATTTAAACTTTGGCCCATCGGGTTCTGTGGATTACTGTAGCACCCAGATTTTTCCAGAAATGTTAGACAAATTTTACACAGCAATTAAGCTGTCTACCATCTGTGAAAGATTTACCCAAGAGTTTACTTAATGTTTCCCCCCTAAAATTATTTAACTTAATTCTTTCAACATTTTGCCTATCATTCAAGTCCATATACATTAAGTATTGCAGAGCTGGCTGGATTTTTGAGGGCAACTTTTCCTTCWAAGGATTATTTGTGCATTGGTGCACTGAAATTTTATATACAGAGTAACACTCTGAATAGGAATTATTTCTTGAGAAACACTGCACCTATTCTTGAGAATGTAGAAGTGAAGAATTTACTAGGAATTTCAGCATAGGAACTGAGATTAGYACCCTTTATTCTCCTCCCAAATGCTGAGTTATATTCAGAATACTCAACCAGACTTGAACTTAATGTCTCCATCACACTGTATTAAAATGCCTTACAAGTAAATAAGGGCGCTCAAGTAATGACAATGAAAGACATGGGTCAGAGTTCTTAAGCATGTTGGAGAAAGTTTACATTTTCACAGCAACATTTAGTGTGCATTGCGATCCAAATAAAACAGTGGTTAGAAAAAGTGGCGAGTACTCTGTTTCCCCTCTGTCTAGATTGCATATAAACTGGTCGCTCYCAATTGCCTGACGCTGGTGGGTGTTTCCACTTTTCTCAATGGAAACTCTTCCAAAGGCATCTCTTTATACAACTCTTCAACATAGATCACTCCTACTACAAATAATCAGCCTGTCTGCAGCACATACTTTTCTCTCCCCCAAACATTTATGCTTTTACTGCAACTTCTGTTCTTTAATTTTATTCCCAAATATTGACTGTCCTAAAACATCTTCTGAAAAAGCAACCCAATGACATTGAAAGAGGAGGGCATGTTTTTCTCTTCACACGGGCATGAAATCCCCTATGGATCCTGCTCTTTCTGTGACTCTGCCTTAAAGTGAGGGCAGGCCTTAGACTTTTATCAATGCCCAGTAGGTGACTACATAACTAAGAAGGACTGCGATTACAAAAAGAAATAGGTAAATCCCTTGCCCAAGTTTTGTGCAGGGCTTTAGAAATCCTTGAGTGACAAGAACCATCTGCAAGAAGAAATGTTCCTTTGCTGTCCAAAGCACATACTGAAGTTTGGGATAGAGGTATTTCAGGATTAAAAACAATCCATCAACCTCAATGACTTTATAGTTCATGCTTTGCATTTCTAAAGCAAATGTTCCAGGTTTCCTTGTTCAGTTTTATGCATTTTTTTTCTGTTTCTGAATTTCATTGGAACATTTAGGTCACTTGGACACATTTACATAGAAAATATCCAAAACTAAAAAAAAAGAGAAGAGAAGAGAAGAGAAGAGAAGAGAAGAGAAGAGAAGAGAAGAGAAGAGAAGAGAAGAGAAGAGAAGAGAAGAGAAGAGAAGNGAGAAGAGAAGAGAAGAGAAGAGAAGAGAAGAGAAGAGAAGAGAAGAGAAGAGAAGAGAAGAGAAGAGAAGAGAAGAGAAGAGAAGAGAAGAGAAAACCACTCATCCATATCCTTATGAGCAGTCCCGTTGTCTTCACTGAGAGCACACACATGGCAAAACACTGCACATGTTCCTCAAACTGGGACTGAAGCTCTGTCCATAACATGCAGAGAACTGTTTTCACTTGCAGGTCTCAATCTGCTCTGCAGAAGCTGGTGAGCATCATAGTCCCTGAAGGCAACAGAGCACAGAGAAGAGAAGCATCTGGCACAGGGTCATTACAGAAATCAGTATCTTCCTCTCTTTTCAGTTCCCCTTTTATTGTGCTGTGTTATTCTTCTGTGGAGATTTATCAACCAAGAGTTAAACCTCCTGTCTAGAACTACTCTGCTCTGCCTCAAAAGCATTGGACTTCATACAGAATCATTCTCCTATTATCACAGGCCAGTTGGTTTCTCAAGATCTCCATCTCTCCAATTTCTCCACGTTCCCCAGCCCGGTACGTGACACAACGCCCTCGCTCTTTGCAGAGCACATGCTGTTCTCCGCCTACGCTATCGCTGCCACCCCAGCTGTCCTCAGCAGACTGCAAGGTGAGGGCCCTGCAGCCGTCATGCTGTCATCAGCCTGAAGGGTTTGGCACCACGCTCACCAGGCTTGGCCCCCACGTGCTGGCAAAGACATGACCCTCTCAGCCAAGTCTGTTTACTGCTATGGCTAAGGCAGCCAGCTTGCTGTCATTTTGGAGCCATCACTCATAATTTCTCTGTCAGATTTACTGTCACCGCCTGACCCCTGCCCTATGAGGTAGCGTCTCTGCCTTGTGTAGGTTGGGTGCCACAGTCATACAGCACAGCAAATACCAGCTTTTTTATAGGCTGCATTTCAGCTCTGTGAAGAGAGAAGCACACTGACAGTCATTTTCAGTTGGGATGCTGAAAAACCCAAGCACTTCACTGAGCACAACTCAGCTAAAGCCTCAGTACTTTCTGTGTTGAATATATCCAGTTTAGGCTATGTTTGACCTCTGCTGCTATACTTATTCCTGTACAAGTTCTGGTGGAAGATGCCAAAGAAGTTGCACCAGTTCAAACAGGTCAAGTATTTGACTATTTGTTCTTCTCTCTCTAGAGAAAGACAAATTTGCCCCACTAAAAAGAGATGCTTCTCCACCTCACTTTACACACATTTTCAAAAATATCTCTGTTTTTAAAAATAGCATATGTCAACCACTAAAAAAATAGTAATCAACAGTGTGGAAATACATTTTTCTTGTTGAATTATTTATAGCCCATAGGCCCAGAGCCGCTCACACTGTACACAAAAAAAAAGTACAGAAAAACTGTAGGACAGCCTAGAACTCTTTAACTCTCCAGAGTAGCCTCGACTTTAGAGATACCCATTTTCCAGGTGAAGCAGAAACCCCCTCTGAAGAAACACCTTCTGAAAGAAAAGTCAAAAAGGACAGTTGTAAGGGCTGGGAAGAACATAAGGAATCAAGGAGGAAGGCAGAGTAAAAGGTGTATTCAGGAACGTCTGTGACAGAAAAAAAACACGGAGTAAAGAAAAGAAATAGAGAGAAAATTGAATGTGATAATAATGTAAAAAAAAAAAAAAAAAAGAGAGAGACCAGTGAAGAAGAGCATCAAGTGCAGGCAGGAAAGAGTGGGAGGCAGAATGACATGTATGGCTTGAGGGGAAGATAACTTCAAGTTAGTCTTAGTTAAAGGGAAAGGAACCAGAGAGGATGCTGGTAAGAACCGGTTGAGGTGTCTTCACTGGAAGAAGAATTGCTATCTAATTCAAAGAGATCAGAAATCTGTCCCATGGAGGCAGACAGGCTGTGTGCCTTCTCCATCTCCAAAGCCATCTCATTCAATGACAGGACATCCTTAATTCCTATTCAATGGAAACAAAACTTGCACTTCGATCTTTTTGCTTCTGAGGTAAGAGCAGAGAACTGAAGGCACCAGCAGAACTTTTTCTGAGATTGGAAACCTGCCTCTTTGCTTGGCAGTCTTCGCTTCATCCCTAAGGCATTCTCTGATCTGATCCCTACTCATAAAGTGACTACCAAGATACCACAGGGGCGAATGCACGGCACAACCTCCTGCTCTGTGCAGAGTGCCTGGGAGCATGAAGGACAAAAAGAGTTCTCTGCCACATGCATCCCTGAGAYTTTGCCCTCTTTTCTCTAAGCCACATGTTTCTGGCTACAAAAGCCAACACAATTTCTTAATAAGCATCTCTGTCACTCCAAAACTTTGAGGAAAGCATTTCCGGGATAGCTTGGCTACGGTTTTCCTCAGATCGCAGGCAAAATACTCAGTCCACTGGATGTGTAGGACTGCATCCAACCTTAGGCAAATAGATCAGGAGGAGCTGAGACTCCTGTGGCTACAGCTGCGAAATGCCCATTCATTACTTCCCTCTACAACCATGGGGCTTCCTTGTCTCAGCTACTCCTCACAAATGGCCTTTTACAAGTAGTGCTCAGCTCCTGTGGGATCTGTTGACCGTAGGTTGAAACCACCACTGCAGAGCTCCGAGCCTCTGCACATAGCCCAGCCATGCACTGCTGGAGCTCGCCTCCTCTGCCCTCACCCACGCCGCCTCCACAGGGCTTTACCTTCTCTCTCCAAGGCTCCTCTGAAGCCCACTGCTTTCAGGATCCATCCCACTCTCCTGCACAGCAGCACACACACCACTTATTAGCACTTGGCAGAGCCTAGGAGGGAGCTTCTGTCCATAAAAGGGAGGCCAAAAAGCGGTTGCATTTTCTACTCTTTTTCAGTGACACACGAGATACCCAATTCTCTGCTTCCGAATGGTAATGCTGTAAAATACTGCATAAGTAACAGTATGTAAAAGCATATAATACAAGCCTACTAAAGTCCTTTYGTGCTAGTTGGCTGCCTGTGCTAACAGTTGAAAGTCCTTCAGGAAAAAAAAAAATCTGGAAATCTGGGCAACAGCTCTTTTATTAAAGTTGCTGTGACTCATACATCACTTTAGCTTGTGTAAGAAGATGCTGTGACAAGAAAACAGAAACACAACAAGAAACATTGGAAGAGAAAAAGAAGGATAAAAAAAGATTTAGAACCATTTTCCCCAGTTGTCACTGAGGACCAGAACTGTACATGAAGTCCATGAAGTCCCTCTGAATGAGTCCAGTGCTTCTTCAGCATCAGGATGGCCTATCAAACATGTTCTCTCCATTGAGAAATCCACAGTCATTCTTTTYTTCCTCATTCAGAAAGCATTTCTTGTTCTTTTGGGTCTATTTCCATCCAAGAGGTATAATTCATATACTTCCTGCATCTGTTTTACTTTGTCCCAGAGATGTCAGAGCTCTTAGACACTAACAGAAGATGTCTGAAAGCCTGGACAAGGCCCTCTGCATGGCTTTTGTAGCTTTCTAGAGTTTACATTTCATTCACTTGCAAGTCTTAGAAGGAAAAAAAGAAAAAACTGTGTGAGTGACTCATCTGTTYCTTCTGTTTTTGGTTAATCAACAGTAAGTAAAACTGTTCCATGCATATATCAAAGASAGTATCACAGAACCCCTGAATCACTTTCCTTCTCTTGTGCTTGTTCATGCTCATGTTATTTGCTCATGRAGAATCCCTCATGAGGAGGAGATAGATACCTAGCTGGATACCTCCATYATGCAGCTCAAGAAACTAATGTACAATTACACACAACTAGGTGTTACCTACCATACCTCAATGAGAGGACCCCTTATCTCTACCACAGCTGGCTCCTAGTTCAGCAAGTCATTCAAACCATGATTAAACAGTCGTCTGGGGAGCTGAAGGACCTTAAGGRAGCAAGAAACTGTGGTGTTTCTATGTGGTCTTGTGTTCTTTAAAGTGGAAGGAAAGGGGGAAAATCAGATAATCCGTATGGTGCAAGGGTGATTGGCGAGACTTTCCAATRTGCCCTTATTATTCCATATGTATGTGTACTTTGCTTTTTACTTAACTTTTTGGGACACTGACGTTAGGTATTAAACATATCATGGACCTATTTGAAAAGAGAAAATATAGCTAGAGTGGGTGTGAGGCTCAGTGCCTAAATCTAAGTAATTTGGTCAAAGACAAAATTGTTTTTGACTTCACTAGTACTGGATGAAATTCAAGCAAGGAGGCAAAGATATTTTTAAATGTTGGCTTTCTGCATCTCTAGGATGTGGTTCTTTGTAAGACATTTTGCAGCAAACAAGAAAAAATAATGAATACACAATGCAGTATATTCTGACTTACCATAATAAATACACACAAGTTTGCTTAGGTTAGCATGGGTTAGAGACTGGCTATTCAAATTATTTTCTTTCTTTCTTTCTTTCGTTCSTTCATTCTTTTGTTCTTCTATTTTAACTGTGTTTTCCATGGGAACTCGCAAAATTCATCTTGGGAACAATTAGAAATAGTGCACCTGTGCCAACAGCACTATTATTCCAAAGCATTATCTGTAAAACCAAAAAAAMCAACAGGAAAGCTGTTGGTGGTGAAAACATCTGTAGAGGAAAACAAAATACATGGCTCTGTTTCCAAGCAGTGCCCCACATCAAATGCTTGAGTTGTAGAYACACATCTTAGAGCCGGGGCTCCAGCTTCCTATTGGCTCAGGTGGTTCTCAAGAAGAACCAGAGCAGGCACCAGGCTGAACGTGCAGTTGAACGTGCAGGCTGAATGAGCAGAAGGGAACCCCCTTCCCAGGGCCATTTCTCAGGCCCTAGGGCTCTCCAACCTCTTTTGCCTGTGCCATCCACTGGCACTCACGTCTGGACAYTTCTGTGGGGAGCTTGTCCCAGGCATGGGGCCACCATGCAGCCCAGGGCAGACCTGTCAGCCCCAGCAACTCACCCAGCCTCTGAGCCCGGCCTATACCAGGCTGCCACCCATGCCATGAGGAAGCAAAGCATCTCCAAGAGGTTGATTCATCCCCTCCATCTTGGGCTTAGATGAATATCCTTGGAGTGTGAATCACTCRCTGCAGGTACCTCAAAAAACATCTTGTTTTAAGCGACCACAGCTGCAGGAAAGGAAGCCCTCATAGCTAAGATGATGCTCAGACTCATTGATATTTCTAAACAGCTCATTAAATAGCTGAATAACCCACTAAAGACCATACCTTTAGGGAAAGGAGTTTTCAGGAATTCATCAAGCCTCAGCACACTTAAATTCACGAGATGTAGCAACACTGCCATCCAGCTTCCTAGTGATTYCTGCCCTTTTCTCATATATTCAGACCCAAGAGATGCCCCGGACAGTTTCTCCAACTATAAACGTGTTATGGCACTTGTTCTGCCTCTCCGTCTGCTCAAATCTCCTTGTGCAAGCAGCAAGRACACATCTCACTAAGGAAAAGAAGAAAGTTACCACCCCTAATTTCAGATTTTTTTCAGGTTTCATAATGGAAGGGGATCCATTCAGACATCAAAATCACTTCAAAAAACAATGTTTCTATAGAAATGTACTCCTTTTACAAGGCAATGAAACAAACATCCYATTGACAAAAAGGGTGAAAAGGACAGACCAAAAAAAATCCTACTCTGTTTTCAATTTAATTCAAGGACTTTACAAGGCTTTAGCACAGATCTTGGAGCAAGGCAGATCCTCTAGTGCTAGTCCAGGAAACCAGTGAACCCAAGGTAATCACCCAGACTACTCAGACAGTTTGAGCATATGCTAAGCAATCTAATTGGTTCTAACTACAGGACAGAAAAGTGATGATGGAAATTTCACCTTTTATTTTATGTGATACTTCACACGAGTCTCTGCATTTTTATTTYCAGAAGCAGAATATATAAAACAAGCCAGGATGTGCAAATAAACCCAGAAAACTGAAGGTACCAAAGGAACAGCTTGCAAGGCAATTGCRAAAGACAAATAATAGCGGTAATGAGGAAGGAAGAGAAAATGCTTCTCAAAGAGAGCGTGGGTTGGGATTYAGAAAAGACTGGAAAGACTGAAAAGGTGCAGGAAAAAGCCTGAAAAGCCTTATTGAACACAGAGTGKGGAACAAAACCGGGTAAGAAAACAGAAAAGGGAGATTTAAGACCAACCTGCTCTGTTTGTTACTAAGTTCCTGTAGATCAAGCCCTTGGGTATTGCTGCTGACAAACCTAAGCCTCTGGTGTCCATGTGTCCCAAACTCTCTTGGAATTCTGTCCTCGTTCTGGAGTGCAAACCTTTCACCAYGCTCACTTGCCATATAGACATTCACATTTAAAAGGTAATAAATTATCTGTRTGCTGTATGCCTCAGGACAGAAATTAAGCTTCAAAAGGGGAAAAATACAGAAAATTGAGGGAGGCACTGGTCTTGCACACATGGCTGCCACAATTTGCTTTCTATTTGAAAAAAACATTGTCTGATTTTGAGACCTAAACCCTGATAGGGCCTCCTCTGCCATTGCGCCTTTATCTTCTCCCACCACTGACCTTACCAAACCATGCCAGTCAACCCCCAYTCCCTATTTTCTTGTTTAAATTAGAGCAATTGCGAATGCTCCTTTTCCATTTCTTCTGAGAGTTAGCACATTCAGGAATTAACCTCTTCGTATTGTCCCCTAGAAGCGTACTGCAATCAATCCCCTGGCACTATAGGACACACATGCGGAGAGCCAGGACACATCTGGAGGTGGCCCCACATCTGCACACGCACCAGGAGCCCAGTATGGGAGGCGACCACCCCCTGTCCCATCTGTGCCAGCCTCTCTCCTGGGTTCCTTGCCCAAAGGGAGAACTGTGCGTGCAGCCCTCTATTTTGYGTGAGGAGAGCAGTAGGCGTGGGGTGTTTTGTGTTGTTTGTCTATATGGTCTTTGCCATAGCTAGAAGACTGTGCTCGCCTGCATTGCACTTCGCTGAAAACATGGCTGGACCTTCAGAGAGCTATTTTCACCTAGACATTACTGCTTCCTTACTGTTGATGTGCATGCTTGCCTCTTGCCTCTCACCTTCTAGGCGCTCTYTCCATGTCGGATTTTCCTGACATGTGGCATTACTTTGACGGCTGGGAGCTTGGCTTTGTTCTGCAGTCTGAGGTCACGCAGAGGCCTCTCTCAAAGCATCCTTCAAGCCAGCTCTCTGACAATGACAAATCTCAGTTTATTGCCTTTCCTAAGGCCTCACAGYGTTTCCTAGCAGACATCCTAGTGGTATTCTCAAATCCATCACTCTTGAAGCCAGATGTAAAGTAACCACGGAAAGCTGTATACAGCCATCAAACCATACGAACGGTTTTATAACTACTGGCAACCCACTGAACATTAAATACTGGATTAACATTCAACAGCTCTGCTGGTGCTTCCTGCACTTTGGCAACAGCCTCTCCCCAGTTTGTCATACRCTCATGGACTGGACTCAGTCTCTTTCTTAAAATGAAAGTTATCTACACCCTGTCCCCCAATGCAGCATGCCATCAGAGAGAAGTGGAGTGATCCAGCAGAATAAAACCAGAGAGATGAGACTACAGCTGCTTTTCAGCCTCTATAAAGTCCTCCTKCAAGTCTCTATTTCCAAGGCTAGACCAGCGAATGCGTGTTCAACTTGTTATGTTATGTTACAATATTATTCTCCCAAATTTGTTTCAATCCTGTCTCCTCCTTGCATCTCCCTAAATTAAGGCTGTGGTCCCTCAGAGAGCAGGGCTGGTTTCCCAGCGTGCAAGGTGAGAGTCCATCTTAGATTTGCTTGACCGTCCCTCTCCTCCCTGCTCCATGCACAATAACCTGAGYACTTCTCCAAGCAGGAATGACATGGTCTGGGAGCTGGCTCTACTCCAGAGGAGTAGGTTCAAGACCTGGCTCTACCACATAGTGTTCTCTGTTTTTAAGCAAGTGGCTTCCCTGGCCTTTTATCCCTATCAGCCACTGGGTCTGACCTCTCTCAGCAGATAAATCCCACCTCTGACCATGGGTTGCCCCAAGGCTGCAGATACTGATCTGGCCACTTTGGATTCAGCTGCCACCTTCGCAAGGCAGGGACAGCCACGCTGCTGCAGACGCTGGGTGCTCCAGCTGCCCCAGGCCACACTAAACCAGCAGGACAAGCATCAGTTTGCACTGAGGCAGCACAGACTAATCTCAAACCACCGGAGGAAAACCCAGTCCYGAGGGATCCCGAGCAGTCCTGCTGGAAGAGCTGCTGCAGCCGCATGCACGGCCCTTCCGAGGTGCTGTGTTACCAGCACACACGGGCTGCTCCTCTTCCGTGGAGGCCGATGGAGGCCGACTGCTGCAGCCTTAGTACTGAGTATGCCGAGAGGGTCCTGACAGGGGCAACCAGGGCATTGAAAACACCCTTTACAGGAAGGTAAGCTGTCAAGTTTGMTTATGTTGCAAGGCTCAACCGCAGAGGACTCCAGCGCCTTTCCAACACATCGAGCTAATTGCAGTTTACATTCGTTTCACTCTGCATTAGAGGTGCTCGAACTTCCCAGGAAAACTAATCCGACCTGCAGCATTTGGCCGGCCGCAGTTTTCTACACGAAACCCAAGYGTCTCTTCCCCCCGCACGGGGCTTTCGGTAACAGCCCTCGGCGAGGGCGCTGAGCGGTCTGTGGCGCGTCACCCTAAACGCTGCTGCACGCTGAAAATAGCCTCGGCTTCCTCCGCCTCGCATGGTCTGGAAATAAAACATATGGAGTTAGCGCGGCCGCTGATTGGATTTTGATGGTTCTGAAAGGCTGCCAAGTTTGAAGTGGAGAGTGCGGCCCGAAAGGAAATACAGTAGACACGAGACAATTTATTTGTTTCTGAGYGGGGACCTGGCTGACAGGCGGCTTCGAAGGTGGCTAACAAGAGCAACATGTTCCCATATGGAAACCATATGGGGGAAGCCAGCCAGGATCTAAAAACAGGGCACCGTGTATGCATCACGGCGGCAGAAAGAGCGGAGTGAAAATCGGTGCCAATCACAACAGCAAATTGCTGATGGAGAGCGCTGATAAATAACTAAAATAGCTAGCATGCCAGTAGGTTTTAGATAAAACACTGAAAAGAGCTGAACGGGGGAAAGCAAACACGGGGCGTACTTGGARGGGTGGCGGCGTGATGGATGGCGGTGCTCATTAGATGCATTCGYGGGTCTCCTGGTTCAAGATCACAGTTCATCCCACAAAAATGAGGACCTCTAAAACCCTGAGAAGGGAGGTTGGGAGGTTGTGATCTTGTTAAAGATACCTGCCACTATTTTATCCCCTGAGAACAGGCACATAAAACCAGCTGAAAGTKCAAATATTTACATTTGGTGGGGAACAGTATCAAGCTCCAGAATGCCGCCTTCTTATTAGGACCTAAAGGCACTTTGTGGCCAGGACAGGAATGCCCCGTGAACCGCAGCGAATGCCAAAGACAGAAACATCGTCCCTCGAGAAACGCAGAGCTTCATTAATCTGCATTAATCTGGGGCGGTACCTAGCAGGATCCTTGCAGAGGTGGATGAAAAATATTTAGGCAAAGCCTCGGGTAATATCTGCCGTCTCACGAGTCCTGGCGGTTGTGAGAGCTCCTCTGTGCAGGGTTAGAGCCAGGCTGCTGCYGGCGCGGCGTTTCTGTGGGGTCTTTAAAACGTTATTTGATCTGGGTCCTGCTGAAGTGGGACACGGGGCGGGGGGTTAACAGGCCGCTTYGGCAGATCCGCTGAACGTTCGGAAGAGGCTTTCGCTAAGCAACATTGCCCTCACGTGGCAAATCCCCAATTTTTGTGGTCCTGGCCGCCTGGATGTCCCGGTTCAGCAGCTGCCCCGGGAGCCCCAGGGATGCCATCTTGGGCCACGGGCAGCCCTAAAGCATCGTGCAGGCCCACAGGTCCTTACCCCTGCCCTGTGCGGGGCTGCCCTAGTCCGGCCTTCCTGCCGTTCACAGGACGGCTCCACCTTCACACCTGAAGGGCCCGGGTGAAACAACAGCATCCGTTGGGCAGATTCAGCTGACCCAAAGCRTGCTTTAACAAAACCTAAGGTTTCGTTTAGCAAAAACTGATTTCTGCAACAAAATCTACATTTTTGTTAAACCCCAAAGTGCCACCCTGCTTGAGTTACAGGATCACAGGGTCACAGAATCTTTAGGGTTGGCAGGGGCCCCTAGAGATCATCCAGTCCAACCTCCTGCTCCAGTAGGGACACCCAGAGCACGGGGCACAGGGTGGCATCCAGGGGGTTTGGAAGATCTCCAGAGAAGGAGACTCCACAGCCTCTCTGGGCAGCCTGTGCCAGGGCTCTGTCACCCTCACAGGAAAGAAGTTCTTTCCCACATGGAGATGAAACCTCCTATGCCTCAGCTTAAAACCATTGCCCCTTGTCCTATCACCAGCCACTACRGAAAACAATTTAGCCTCTTCCTCCCTACTATCATACCTCAGGAATTTGTACGTGTTGATTAGATCCCCTCTCATCCTTCTCTAAGCTAAACAAGCCCAGCTCGTTTAACCTCTCCTCTTATGGTAGATGCTCCAGTCCCTAAACCATCTTCATTGCTCTACACTGGACCCTCTCCAGGAGCTCCATGTCCCTCCTGTACTGGGAAGCCCAGAACTGCACCCAATACTCCAGGTGCGGCCTCACCAGGGCTGAGCAGAGGGGCAGGATCCCCTCCCTCGCCCTGCTGGAGACGCTCTGCTTAATGCACCCCAGGATCCCATTGGCCTTCTTGGCCACGAGGGCACACTGCTGCCTCACGGGTAACCTTGTCAGCCAGGACTCCCAAGTCCCTCTCCGCAGAGAGTTCAGCTGCTCAAGGTGGAATTTGGCCTCCGTTTGAGCCCTGTTGGTTTAATTTCTTCCTTAATTCTTTCTATGGCAGAATRTTATTCAACAGAAACAGGCAGGGCAACATGTGAGAAAGGGGAAATAAAGTAGAGCATGAATGAAACCCAAATAGTTCACTGAATTTAGCATGAACTTATTTATTGTGTTAACAAACAAACAAAAATCTAGAAATTAACCCCCCAGTGACATTGGAACGTGACACGCTATGAAGCATTTACCTTTTATAAACATTAAGGCTGAATTTGTCTGAACTCAAAATTTGAAAAAAAAAAAGAAAACTAGCATTCAGCATCCAAACAAACACTTCGGTCAACATGAAAACTTACCTTTTTTTTCATTCTACTGAGAAACATGCATTCATTTTTTGCATGTTTGATATTCCTAGACCTCAAATATTTACTTTTTCCCTGATTATTTTGGTTCAGTCAGTAAAGCAAAATAGAAGAAATATTCACAGCTTTAACTCTGGAGGAAGGAAAGCAGGAGAGAATTCACCATGCAGAAGCAGAGTCAATCCAGCAACCCAAAAGTCGCCCCGGTCGCTATTTGTTGCTCTTACTAGTTGCTGAAATGTTTCCAGGGCAGTAGTATTTCATACTGAAAAGAGGATCCTAAAGATCTAAATCATATTACTATACGCAGTTTATATGAGCGTGTTCATGTAAGGATAAGATACCCTGGTTTTTCATCTTGTGATCTAGTAACGGATTTTTCCTTTCACAAGCTTATAGTTTAGAAGATGTATGGAACAGACTGTATCTCTGGAGAAGTATTACCTTTCCACGTTAGCTTTTCAGTATTTATGGCTTTTCTTTTTGCAAGTGACAGTTCAGGAACTAGCTCACAGGTTCTGCATATTCAGTTTGTGTCTTCAATAACAGCAGGAGCAAAAGCAGCATTTTCTGTGTTTATTAAGGTCATATATAGTTTATACACAAAGAAACTGTTCCAAAGCCCACAGAAATCAATAGCATTTACACTGACTATGGGAAAAATCTTCTCAGGAAAATATTGTGTTACAGCTTTGACTAGCCTCAAACGATCCTTTCAGTCTTTTTGGAATATCACTGTAGCAATATTTGTGAAATAACGTTTCTGGCAGTTTGTCTTCGTTCCAGCAAGTCCTACAGGATCATCTGCAATGTAGGAAGTTCCACAAGGTGCTTTAATGGGAACCGTGGGTCAGGCTGCCTCAGTCTGCAGCTGGGCCTAAATCCCAAGCTTCATATATCTTTAAAAGCAGATGCTTTTTGTTGTGATGAGGGAGGATAGAGAAACTGTTGGGCAGAATGGGCCCCCATTTGAAACGTGCAATGGCCTGATCTCTAATTTTGGCTAAAAAAGAAAAAGAATTAAAGCTAAACAGAAACTAACAAAAGAATCCCTAAGGATATGGGACAATGAGGATAGATTTTTAACGCCCATGCTGAAGATCTCTACGCTTCACGTACAGAGCAGCTGGGAATAGTTTCCAAACCATCGCTCCAGGTCATTCCTTGGGCCTTTGCTGTTTTCCTTCGGAGCGGTGTCCCGGGTTTGGCGAGCTAGGACACATAGGAGATGAGGGAGTGGGGGTTATGCCCCACGTTGGCTTCAAGTTCRTCAGTTACAGACACGCTCAAATAAGCTGTGCTGTTATGGCTTCCATTTATTAAGCCCCAGCACACATCCTTAATGCTAAACTGAATAGCCAAGAAATCAAAATAGAGACCTAAGTGACAGCTCTGCTTGCAATGATCTGTATAGACATTAAAAGAAACCAGCCTTCAACAGAAAAATAAGACATATTTCATTCTAAAGACCAAAAGCTGTTTGTGTCCACATGCATCTCAGTACAGTCACAGTAATTGCAAATCAGTGTTTACATGGCAGAAGTGCACACATGCATATGCAAAAAAACAAAGAGAAAATATTTGTATGAATATATAAATAAACATACATGCTCACATTCATTATAATTTATAATAAATATAAACTTTGGTGAGTTTTAGCCTATTTCAGGATAAACCAAAACTAACAACATATTTTAGCATCGCCCCATGCACCACCAAGCTACAACATGGTGCATTTTTATTCTAACTATAAAAATACTTTGTAATACAGCAAAAGGAGGCAAATGCTAGTTGCACTCCCATCTGCACCTGCAAACATTTTGGGTCGGTGTGATACTTATGCTGGGGTCTATTCCAGGAGCAGAAAGGTSTCATGTGCAGACTGAATCTCCACTGGCCACGGAACAGCCAACATTTGTCTTTGAGCTCAAGCAGAGGGTGTTCATAGCTGCAGCTCCATAACTCCAGATTTTCAATCCCTATCCCTGAACACATCGCTCCGTATGTTTCACTGACTGATGTTCCTGTTTCCTTACTGAACCCATAACATCTGGGGAAAGCTCCTGGTTTCAGCCCCACAGTAGCCCCTGGAGCATTCCACTCTGCACACTAACTGTACTCTGCTCTTCACACGAGTCACCTCCAGCCTTGGCCAAAGACGAGGAGCACCGGACGTCCCCCTCCTCATCTTGTGTTCTCTGAGGTTCAAGCCCACGGCRCAGAATCCAGTTAGAGCTCTGCGTGCTCCATATTTCCTAAAGTTACGGTGAAGGGGCATATGGAGAAACGCAGGCAAAGCTAAAGCCCCTACAACCAATAGCCACTCTTAAAAGCTGGTCATTAATGCCCAAGACCTTTTAAAATATATATATATATATATATATATTTTTACATACAGCAGAAAATACTAATCACAGGCTGCAACAGAACAGGGATGACACTGCTCAGTTTCCAGTTTGGAGGTGGAATCAGGTGCTTCTCATCACAAATAAAGGAAAAATATCTAACTCTCATAGTTGGAGGAAAAACACCAAATCTCAGGAGGCAAGTAAGCAGAACACAAGATGTCAGCACATTTTAAAAGTGTGTTTTTGAAGCCGAGTCAAATGCCGTACGCTTGGAGCTAGCTAAATCAATGGAGATTCTAGCTGTGCATTTGCTTGTCAGCAATGTCTTTGCCTCTCAAAGGGGCACTTAGCTTTGCTGCTAAAGAGGCACCTAATGAAATCACGTAAGGCTGCAACGTTTGCTTCCCGCTGCAAGTTTTTAATTTCTGGTTCTCAGGTTCAGGCCAAAAAGGTAATTTTTCAACCAGCAGAGAACGGGTTGGACATCTTTGATTTACTGCCCCATAATTACGTTTTTAAGGTCTGAGAGCTGAAGTGTGTGCACAATTTAATTTATTTATTTTTTTAAAAAGCCAGGCTAGAAAGTAACAGCTGGGAAAGTTGCTTAGAAAAAAAATATACATTAAGGATGGCTCTTTGTGTTTTAAACACTCAAATAATTTTGTCCAACTGTTGTAAAGGCCGAAACCTTTTTCATCTCATTTTAAGCACACCTTTAAAACAAACCACAACAATGGGCAAGGCTTCCTGCATCCATTTCCTGCTACGAGCCAGGCTAATTCTTTGAAATAAATATGTTTTGGGTTATTTTTGTAAGGGCGATGTTTAATATCAGCCGCCCCAGCGTGTAAATGTGTAGAATACACCAAAGATTTAACATCTGCTAAAAATAATTATACAGAGGATCTCAAGTTCTCTATTTTAGGATCATTAGGATATTGTGCAGGTGGCCAGATTATAAAATATGGTTTGAATTCAGCGCCTGGGCATTCTCATAGCACATGTTGGGCTTTGGGGTCTGGACGCCACATGCGAGCACCAGCGAGCGCGAGGCCGGCCCCATGGGAGCTCGGATGTTAAAGGGCCCCGTCCCAAACCTCCCAGACCCGCTGGTGGAAACGCACGTGGAGCCCGGGAAAGCTGCTCTCCGGGGAGCTGCTCTCCGGGGAGCTGCTCTCCTGGGAGCTGCTCTCCTGGGAGCTGCTCTCCTGGGAGCTGCTCTCCTTCACTTGGCGCCGATGGAGTGAAGACCTTCAGCGACCAATCTGAGCTGAAAGATCTAACGCGGCATGAAGCCACCCACCAGCACCTGCTTTTGATCCCGTTCCGTCGTTCATAACGCAACAGCTGAGGGACCTGCTCTACTAAACAGCCCTACGTGGTCGTACGGAGTAAGACTCGGTGTTTATTCCTACTCCAAGTGGGCTGCCTCTTAAGAAATGAACGTGAAATAAGGCTGTGCGCATGTCTCTCACTTTTCATCTCACGATTCTCAATTTAACCTTCTGAGGCAGTTTGGTTCTGTGGTATTAAGCAAATTGCCGTCATCTTAGTTCACCTCTGTTAACTGGAGCTTATATTTATTTAAAATTAGTAAAGAAGTGCTATTTCCATCTCAGTAACAGCAAAACCTGGATCAACATAGTTGAGGGAGTAGCTGAACCTCCTGCCAGAATACTCACAATGTTAAACTTCAAAGAAAACTCAAAAAACCCTCCACTAAAATTATGCTAGATAAACTTGCATAATCTACAATTTCCTTATATTCCATGGTAGGATATAAGCGGGGAACTGTAACAGTTCACACTGGATTTTCACTAGCAAAGTCTCTTCAACAAGCATGGTAGAAGATAAAGCTCAATGTTTATAAAGATACAAAACATTTCCTTTGCTGTGTGTAAGGCTACATATTACAAAAACCACCCACAGAATTATTTTTCATTAGGAATTACTGAATT
This sequence comes from Eudromia elegans, assembly GCA_003342815.1. Lineage (NCBI taxonomy): Eukaryota > Metazoa > Chordata > Aves > Tinamiformes > Tinamidae > Eudromia > Eudromia elegans. The sequence goes on from PTEX01000037.1 coordinate 4,348,331, forward strand.
GACGTGATTGTTCAGGCCGGTTTTCCTCACGCAGAGGCCCGAGAGCTCGTGGCAAAGCCGAGCGCCTCCTCACGTGGGGCCCGGCGAGGGCCTCGACCCGTGCCCGGGGCGCTCAGCATTCGGACYGCGGGGCGAAGCGTTTCACACCCGCGTTTTCCCATCGAGAACGAGAGACAGGGTCCTCCCTGCCAGGATCGGCAGGGCCTGCTGAAGCGCCCTCCACGCGTTCAGCGGGCAAGTAGTGCGGGCATTTTGCCCTTGTTTTCCGTGATTATTCTAAACCTCCCCCCTTTCTTTCTTTTTAAATCAAACTGAARTAGAAGGGAATTGAGCTGAACAGCACAGGAGCCTTTTTTGTGCCCAGTGAGAAGGCTACTCGGAACCAGCAGGGCAGAGCTACTGCACCTTAACCTCTGCTTTTATTTCACAGCAGTTCTCCTATGTAGGCAAACCCCATTTTATAGGATGATCAGTGCTAGGCTTCTCCTACTGCGTTCTGCCCTTTTCCACACTGGCTTTTGCTGCGCTAACGCAAAACGCCAAATATAGCCCTTTATCCCCCAATTTTGTTGTTCTTTGCAAGGCTCCTCGTTTGCTGCTCAGCTATCAGACTGCTGCTGTTGGCAGTCCCAACYGCTACGTGCGCTCCTCTGTTCACTTCCCATAAAGCTCTGGATTGACTTATAGAAGTCTACAGAGATGATGGGGGGAAAAAAAAGTGCGGGAGGGATCCACGTCCAAACCAGACGTGGCAGCAGCAGTCTGAATGCATCCCAAACTTAAGAAATATAGCACATGGAAGCGCTCCACAATTCGGGTAAAACATTGGGAAAGAATTCACATTCTTGTGGCAAATGCTTCCACATACGTTATATATTGCATGAAATTCAAGTACTCTTGCTCATGATTTTTTTTTTTCTTCCTATAGTTATCAGGATAGGACCTCAGTGTTTCCCAGAAAGAAAACAGTCTTACCTCAAAACTCTGACCTCACTCCTCCAGCCAGTTTCCTATTCATGCTGGTTGCTGTTGCAGGCAACAGTTGGTAAAGATTTTAGTCTAAAATGTTTAAAGAACTGCAAAGCTGATGGCACTGGAAAAAAAAAATGCAGGAATCTCCCATTGTTTCCTTTCAGTCTTAGTTTGCTTGATTTTTCATCTAACTCATCGCTGCCCTTTAGTAGGGCAGTTTTACATGGGGAGAAAGCAACTAACACTGCAGAGAGAAATGCAACTGTCTTCAAGTAGGGACTGAATTAAATTTGCACAAGCAGATTTCCAGCATTTTCCTAGATGTTGCCTACTTGATTTCCCATTTTTAATGCAACTTTTTGGGCACAGAAATTGTAAAACTACACATCATGACAAAMTTTTCCTCTGAGGCTTTAGCAACACAGCACAGGCTGCAGGGTTCAATTTAAGATATTTGCTGCCAGTGTAAGAAAGCTGGYGTCTACCTAAGTTGTAGCAAATAGKAAGATAAGGAGATTTTCATAYAGGAAGGGAGATATATTTAGCATATCAGTTAGAAAATGGGGCAGCCAACATATGAGCAACAGAATTCTCATCTCAGATCATGCGTACAAACAGGTTTTAATTAAAACACTATGTGGAAACAGAAAAACAAGTGAACCACTCAACCCATTCCCTTTACTTCACACTCCATCAGATTTTTCCAAAGTGCAGTATCACTTCAAGCAACAGCCACTTGCTTAGCTCTCAAATCAGKTATTTTAACAGGAGTTTCAAGTCAATATCTAACCGATAAGTGAGTTTGAATCCACATCAGTTAYATTTTACTACAGTTGAAACTGCCATACAATATGCAGTTAAAAATGCAAAAACCTAAGCTGTAACAGACCTGCTGAAGCCAGCAATTATTTCAGTGGACACCRCTCACAGTTACCACTTTCAAACCAGAAGGCAGGGCAGCTCTGTTACAGGAACAGACCATCCCAAAATTTTCACTGCACGTCCTCTATAAGTCAAAGCTAAACTAAGAAGAAAACTTTGAAGCTGTTATCCTTTTTGTGCAAAAGAATAAGCTACATGCAGTTAAAAATCCCCATGCAGGGACAGTATCTGTGGTAGCAACAAAATAATTTTAGTATCATATTCTTAAATATTGATTTACACAAGTATATGCAAGTGGTATCTGAAYGACAACCCCAATAAATATTTCAAGTGCTGCTGAAATTAACTYGTTTTGAGAGAATAATTTGTTAAGACTAAAACCAGAACACTTTTCTCTAAAAGCATCCTCTTCAGCATAAAAGACAACACRCTATTCCTACTACTGCTAGTAATTAAAAGGATTACAGCAGCTTATGAGAACTGATTGAGTCTGCTTGTAACTACCTGCAGACTTTTTCAACCTGTAAAATTAAAACCAAAGGAAAACCCTCACGAGCTCCAAATCTGACTTTAAATCTGGGATGCCTCCCTCTCCCATGAACGCACTGCCCAAGGCGGCCGCAGCACCCGCCAGCCCGTTTTGGGGAGAGGGGTTTCTGCCCCGTTGGGATTGCTGAGCAGCGGTCGCTGCCTCACCCCTATGGCCCCAGCTCACGCTGCCTCATCCCCTCCTCATGCATGGGCTGGAACCGCCAGCAAGACACGATGCTTCAAGCAGCCAATGCAGCTGAATGGGGACATGTCCCTTCCCACAGGCTAAGCAGGAAGCATCTTCTTCAACAGGGCAACTTCCTCAGTGCATCCAAGTCAAGCCTTTCCACTCAAAAGTTCTTCAAAACACCACATTTTTGGCTATTCTACTCATTTGTAAAAACCAGCYTCAAATTTATGTTTGCATGAGGAATCCTGCTGACAATATTGCCTGTACTTCATTCTGAACAATATATGTATGTGAACATGTACATAGGTTATACATATATGCATGTAAAAATATGCAGTTAACTCTTTCCTTAACAAAGTTTTAAAGAAGACTGAGTAGTAGGGCAGCTTTTAACTCTCAAGATAAAGATAGCTGTCATATGACTAGATGCCCCAACTTTTACATATAGAAGGTATACATTTACAAAAGTCTGCTGATTCAGAAGGGAAAAAAAATAAAGTTGATTTTCATATTAAAGGTAACTTTTGCACACAAAATTGCTCCAGATCAAAGYCTCCCATCCTATACAGAAGAAATATACATATTTGTAGTGGTGAATTCAAGAATAATAAAAATAACTGCTAAAGTAAAAGTCTATTACGATTTATTCCACTTTTAAGGAAACAACTACAATTCCAATATCTCCTCCGCAGAAGAAACTGGAGCTCACAAAAATGGAGTCTGTCATAAATGTCCTTTTTATATATAGATATTACTGTGAGATTCATTCGTTGTCAGCAACTTCTTCAAAATCTTTGTGCTCTCAGACGTATCCTAGTGAAAAGAAGAGAGAACCAGCATTACCTACATGGCTGGTAACAAAAACAAACAAACAAAAATYTTCAATTTCCTCCCAATCCAATATTTATTGCTGTGAAGACCAGTTTGATTAAAATAGCAACTACAACAAAACTCAGGTCTCACAAATKAATATATCCAGGGCACTGCTAAAAGTTCCAAAGGAACTTGCAGTTTAACCAWGCCCTTGTATTTTTAATTTGCATTTGTCCACCCTGGCACAATCATACCCAAGGAAAGGAAGAATCTGAATTTTTTAAACACTTGCATACTAGTTGTTAGCCTTATTTAGTAGGCCAGTAAAAGCTGTAATGAATATTAATTTGTAATTCTTACAGTTACACCAGAAATAAATATTCCAGCATACACAAGCCTCTATGACTTAAATGGAAGCCCAGCTGGAAAAAAGGAACAAGCTATTTTGAAATGGCTACACTTCCATTAAAAAACATTTCTTAAGGAAGAAAAATGTTGAGTTCTGTTACTAGAATGTGATGACGACTAAGCTTTTTGATAAGYGTACAGCTGGAAGAGTCAACTTTACAAATTTGTAGTCTTTCAAGTCCAAAATCAAATTGTAGGTCAAAATACACTTCTTCAGAAATTTTCAGGTATTGCCCAAGACAGGTAGATGCAACTGGAACAGAACCATCTTACGTATACATTAGAATATAAAACTGTGTGTGTGTGTATATATACATATATATATATATATATACACACTTTGACTTTTAAAACAAGACACATCTGAGGGAAGCTATAGCTTAAATGTTCACAATTAGTAACTCTTTGAACTATTGATATCATTTCAGGTGCCTGAAAATTTAAGTCGAGGGTTTGAAGAACGCTACATTTTCATTACTTCTAAGCAACGTATAAATGGATATAAACGATTACAGCAGGTACTGTTTCAGAAATCACTATCTGCACTCAAGAATCTCTGCTAAATAAAGCTTGTATTYTTCCATATCTTACATATATAACTTTTTAATTAGTTTCTCCACAGAAGCACAAAAAAAACAGAATGAAGCTGAGATAAGAGACAGATAAAGACAGACAGAATCTTCCCTGTACCTTCACTAAACTCTTCAGGATTTCAGAAGAAAGCAGAGGCTTGAATGCTTCAACTGTAACTGTGTCCAGTTTGATGACATCAGTGTAGCACTGATACAACACCGCAGGAATCTGCCATACTTGACAATAACTCAGAACTAAATAAAAGAGAAAATGTCTTAAATTAAGCAGAGAAGAAATCTCAATTCTTTAAGTAAAATTTCATTTTGTTCTGTCCAGAAATTTCTTAAAAAATTGAATTTAACAAACTGAAAGTTTTATTACTGCAAGACCAGTGTGGCTCATGCCCCCAGATACAAAAGAAAMTGCAAAACCAAATGGTGAGTAGTAAGTGGCACTTGGTTCCTATTTAAAAAAAGGATAATCTTGAAGTGCATAAAATCTCATTCTCAGAAATTTTTCTCCCTACAGCTCCTGGTAGACAACTTTTTACTTGTTATGCTGCTATTATTTTAGCATTGTGTAATAGAAAGACTTGGAAGAGCTACTATATTATAGAAGAATACAACAGAATCTAGCTTTTATATCAGGTCCATCCTGATATATTTCACCATTCCACAGGGAAACYGACACCCCTCATAGCACGAAGAAAGGCCTTTCTAAGCCTCAAATACAGTACTCAGATGAAAACAGCATTTATTGGGCATTTTAATTTTTTATCAACTAAATGCATTTCAAAGCCAATATATGATACACTTCATGAAGTTTTATGACAGTTTCCTAGTTCTCATGTCCAATATTTAGGCGGTAAAAGGAATTGTTTTTTAAATATGTACATATTTTAGAAGAAAACACATAAGATGTAAGACTGCTAGGAATTTTTTGAAAGTTAACTTAATAGCTAGTTTATGTAATTAAAGATTTGAAATCTAATGGGATGATCTTCAAAACACAATCCCCTCCCTGTGAGCAGCAGCAGTCAGTTACATGGTAAATAAGTGAAACTGCAGAATACCAGCAGCAGGCAGGTCTCGCACAATGTTAGGCTGTTCCAGCAGTGGGCAGCAGACTGGGTCTTTGAATTCTTTTGTCTTTAAAGCTTTCAGAAAAGGAGATGGAAGGGTTAAAGTGGATTCCTGAGTTTTATATTCAGCTACAGGACACGTTGAAAGAACAGTTACTTGTAAATCTTCCTTTTTCATGCAGCCAAATACCTGAAAAAAAAAAAAAAAATTAGTTCCAACACATGTTTATGCCATTGCAGTAACAGCATACAAACACCAAGATCCATTTTAATTCCAGTGCAGATGGCAAAGAGCAGTTTAGCTGAGGTTTGCATGATTGACTAAAATGTGACTAAAATATATGCCAGCTAGTCAGATTATTCACCTAGCGTACTCAACTTGCTAAAATCTACCTTAAGACTTTTTGAGAGATCTGAAAGACTCAGCAGTGTCCAGAGCCTGAAAGGTGCAAGAGCAGCCCACGTAGCAAAGCAAGTATATGAACAGAGTAGACAGACTGTGCTWTAGGGGCACCTTCATTTAGAATTCCACCTTGTGAAAGAAACTGAGGGCACCGATCAGCAAAAATGCCATCTACCACGAATTTCCAAGGCAGGTTTGTTTGGGGATCCTTTGGTAGCTGTACAAATGGGGTCATGCTACTATTCTTTAAGAAAAGATCCTCCCAAGACTAGAATGCAGCTGAAATACGCCACAGAAAAATTAAGTCTCACAAGAAAAAAAKATTGGAAAGTAGAAAGTATAGCAAAAATGAGACTCTCTGATAAAAAATTATTCCAAAATTAATTATTTTTAATTATAAGTAATTATTCCAAAAGCTGCATAACGTTGGTGAGTGATAGCAGCTATTACCAGCAGGATCTACAAAGAATTTCACAGAGTTTGCAACAGGGTATTTTTTCATTTGTTCAGTACCTGAGAAGAAAAAGCAGCAGTGAAAACAAGTATTCACACAGCTTGTTATGGTTAGAAGCTCAGAGAGGAGGAAGCATTTGCACTAAGTTGAGGATCTCTGCCCCTAAGATTTTAATTTGTTGTTTTATCATTTTTTTACCTTTTCAAGCCACTGGAACTGTTGATCCTCAGCAACGTAGCAACTGCACTGGCACAATAAAACCTGGAAAAAAAAAGTTTATAGTAGTAATTTAAAGAGTACAATGAAAATATCTCATGTCACGATTACGTGATTGTAGTCAACAACTTATTCAAAATTTTGAGTTTCTTCCATGCTGTTTTAACAGTTTTTCCTTCACAGCTGATGTGAAGCATTCGGTCCTGTCACATCCCTTCTTTTTATCCAACTTCTWACGTTAGAACTGCAGGCAGTTTTTCTGAGCAAATCTGAAAGAAATCTGGCCCTTCGTATTTTTGATGGGACTAATCCAAAGCACTGCAATGTTAACTGGCTGGAGAAGGGAAAATTGCTGTTTCTTCAGAGTGTTAAACACAGATGAGTTTGTGCATGAGTTTGTGCATAAGTCACTTACGGTTGGGTCTGATATTAGTCGATAGAACAAGCAGAAAGAATCGGTCGGGAGGACATTTGTTGTGTTGGATGTTCGACACCATTCGTTCCACAATTTCACAACTCCAACTACTTCCCAGCACACAGAATCCAGAATAAAAGACGACAGAAAAGCTGCAAAGAASAGCACCATTAGTTTATACAGAAATAAAATTGATGTTCTACCAATAAATCCCTGAACCAAATTAGTTTTTTTCTTTGCAGGTTCTTCCTTAAGTTCAGAAAATATAATATTTTTACTGATAAAATCTAGTAAAAATCAAGAACACGAGTAACCTCACAGTCCTCAGACTTTTAAAAAAATAAGRGCAAATAAGAGCAATATTTATTGGATATAAAAGCATCAAAAGCTCGTTAGGAACTTTATCAATAGAGTCATCTTTGATTCATTTAGTATTCACTAAAAACAAATRCTTCTAAGCATTACATCTCTAATAGTTCTCAATATATTTAATAGATTTCTCAAAGAAAGAATCATTGGGCCAACAAGACAAATATATTATACAGTCTTCAGAAAACAGTGAACAGCAGTTGCCAAGACTTGGTAGCAAGAGATCGTAAGTCAAAAGATCACAAACATCAAATTAGTTTCAGTGAAACAGGAGACTGATCTAAAAGAGATCTGTAATTATTTAAAAAAAAAAAAAATCAAAGACAAAATATAGATGCCAGTGAGATGAAAATGTGGGGAAGGCTTTAAATTYCCCTATATTTGCAGTGAAAGAGCTATTCAGAAACTTAAGACCTAGGTAGTAAGCGGATGTGAGAAGGGTAGAGGGAGTCCTAAGACTCCAGGTCTGATGACTAAATGATCACCTCAGAAGAAGCCATGAACAACTGGAGAATATAAATGTGAAAAAGAGACTAAGCAAAAAAAAAAAAAGTTACTATTCATGAGATGTTAAAGGAGAAAAAAAAGGAGAAGTTTAGTCCATATTTAAAACTTTTTTATTTGGTGAGGATAGTAATTTGGTTAAGGACAGTAAACTGAAATACTGAAATACTACAAGAGCAAAATAGTCTAAGAAGAATATAGAGACTTTCAAAATCAGAACAATAAAACCTTAGAGATCGTCCAATACTCGAATAAAGTTAAATATATTGCTTATATTCAACAGCTTTTCTAAAATTCTGGAAYGTGAAAAGAACTTTAGCACTTTAGCCAAGTATTTAGTATTGTTAGTAGCAGACATAATGCTAGCCTAGACGTATCCGAACACCTCACATATATGCAGTATTTCACACAAAATTCTGAAATATAAACAGAACAGCCATAGTTAACTAACCATAATTTTACACCTCCTACAKACCCCTGTCTGAAAACATGAGAATATGCAGAGCAACAAGTACTTTTAAAAGCAAGCTTCTGCAAAGCAACATGCAATCCTAGAGAGCCTACCAAGCACAAGTCATACAGATGGACCGCCCCAAAGAAAAACTAAGGATCTACCATGACCAAGCAGAATCTGACAATGATAAGCACAGATGTAAAATAACCATGCYATGTATGCACCAACTGGTGACTAACCTTGGATTTCTCTCAACAGATCTTCTCGGCAGCCTCAGCCTTAAAACTTTACCCCCTAAACACAAACCTGGGCACACCTAAGAACTATTTCTAACAGATAGCAACACGAAGTTAAGCTTCAGCACGGACGGTTTGCGATGTCCTGACATGCTGGGACTACGCCTCCTTCCAGTTCCTACTTTCCAACATTAGGCAAGAACAGAAGAGCACGGCTATGTAACACTCTGATCTTCTATTTACTCGCGGCACCCACCTGCGGCGTTATGTCCCACCGCTACGACGAACTTGGAGCAGGAAATGGGCTCCTCGGCAGCGCTCTGCGACGCCGCTCCCGCTCTCCAGCTCCACTGCACGTCGACCTCCCTAGCAAGAGAAACACACCCCGACATGAACTCCGAGGTGGCACTGTGGCCACTGGGCCCACGTCGCCCCGCGGTGCCCCTCGTTGGTGTGTGGGAGGAGACACCACTATGGCGACCGGCCGGGCCCGCGGCCCGCTGAGGCGCCCCCTCCGCAGACACACACACACCCGCGGCCGCTACCTTTTCTTCTCGAGCTCCCTGCGGATCTCCCGGTCCTCGGGCGTCTCCTCTGCCGCCTCGTCGTCGTCCACGCCGGCGCGGGAGGGCGCCACCACCACCTCCCCGAAGAAGGTCGCCATCGCTGCCGCCCGCCCGTCGCTCTGCGCACGCGCGCAGCTCCGCCCCACCCCGCCCCGGCCCCGCGCGCCGGTGCTCTTGGGAGCCGTTGGGAGCCGTTAGCCCCGTCCCGCCCGCCGCTGAGGCCGCGAGGCGGCACCGCACCTGCCTGAGGCGCGGCGTGGTGCACAACGACACCCGGAGCAAGCAGAGCACGAGCGACAGAGGAGACGCTCGGAAGCTAGAGCACAGGGAGGTTACGCTTGTCCTTACACCTTTACCTAGCTCTGCTCCTACACGTACAGTGCCATGGAGGTCTCCAGGCTGCTCAGGAGTTAAAGCTCGATGCCTTTTGTCCTCCACCTCCACTGTTTTCCTCTATTTATGCTACGTGTAAGCCTGCTCCATGTCCCGCTTTAAAAGMAAGAACTCCTTACATCAACTTCATTTAAAGGCATTACTTATTTTCTCCTGAAGGTTTACTGCATCACTTCACTTCCCTGAGTATAGCCAGAGCAAAGGAAGAGTGCTGAATATTTAAAACTACCAGSAAGAGGAAAGAATGGCTTTCTACAACGTCCACAAAGGACAAGCTGTGACGACAGTAAACGCACTTGGTTTGAAGGAAAAGACACACTTTTTAGGGGTGAAAAGTTAAGAAAAAATGTTTACTTTTCAAGTATTCATCTTCCATCTCTCAGCAGCCTGTCCACATGAATAAAATAAAATACAAAATAGCATTTGAAATAGCATTTGCTTAGCTGATAAAAAAAAAGTGCAGCATTATGATCCATAAGCCAGTTAATTCCCCCTCAGACACGCAGAGAGAGGGRCCAACCTCCACCCAACTTTCTAGGAGCATCGTGGACATTTAAGAGAAGAACAATAGAAAACGTAACACCTGAAAAAGGAAGAGAAAGAAAAGAACCTTTCAAATCTAACCCTGAGTTGGAAGCACAAATCTGCCAGCCCTCTTTTAGCCATTTAAACTTCCTATTAACAAATATTACGAAGCTCACAAGCTAGTTTTTTTTTTTTAAACCTATCGGGCATTATACTTCATGTGCCACTGATCCATAAACAGCTGCTAAACAATGCATTCTGTTTATGGATAATATCAAAATACTAGTTTGCTTATTATTCTCTTTTAACAAAGATGCTCCTAAAAGGTAGGATGCAAAAATCCACTTCAACGAGCAAAACTTCATTGCTAAACACAACTGTTTTCACATTTTAGAAACCAGCTGAAAAAATTCTGACAAACATATTTCAAATTTGTAAAATTCTACTGTTATATTAAGGACTATGCTCTAATGAAAAAGAAAGGYGCTTCTGGGGCAACAATGGTATGAATTAGGTTTATTGGACTTCACACAGAAGCCTTAAGGGAAAGAAAAAAAAAAAAATGTATTTCTCTCTATTGAGATACCATTCCGGATGCCAAAATGTTGTGTTGGCTGATGCACATTTTGGCACACTGTGTCAGCAAACTTGTTGGAGAAGTGGCTTTCACTAACTGCTGGCAGGCAGTGGTGGGGACTCCATTTGCTGTTACTTAAGGTCTGTTCCCRTAAGTTGCACTGATACCATGAGAGCCTCATTATGCAGCTGTTCTGCTTACAGTTTTTCAAAGTTTTTCCCATCCAGATGTTAAAAATTAAMAAACTTGCCATTTCAGTTAAAATGAACTGGGTTGGGAGAATTATACATGCCCATCTCCCACCTATCGAACAGAGATGCGAATCACAATCATGGGAGGAACAACAGGACACAGCAAAGCGGCGGCAGGAAAACCACACTGGAGAGYGGGAAAGGCTCAGGAATTGAGTGGAAGGCAGTAACCTTACAGCTCCAGCCAGCACAGCTCTGCAGAGTATGGGGTCATCAAGCCAGTAAAGCAGCTACAGCTGCTGCAGTAAGTTTTCTGCTTGTCATGGGGAAGTGAAACGCTGCTCCTCGACCAGTTCTCTACTGAAAAGCATGTCTCAAGGAAGAGCTGAGAGTCAAATTAGGTCAAATTCTCTTATCTGATATATGGCCATTCAAGAACTTAAACATTTTAGCAGATGAATTACTTTTTCTTCTACGTAGTAATTATTTGTTGTCAACAACAGCAGTCTTTATCATTCCAAAAATTGGTAGATGAGGTACTACGATAATCAGAAATAGATAAGGTTTAACCACTGCAGCAGTCCAATATTAAAGCACTTCAATTTAAATATGGAAGAACAATGACGAAATAGCAAAAAGGTCTGGAATGTAAGGATTCTGAACCTCAACCATTTCACGCATTAATAAAAACAGAACAAGTGTTTTGTTTGTTTTTCTATTTTATAAAGAAAACACACAAAAACCCTTAGGCCCAAGAGTTCACCTGCATTTTATATTATTAAATTTACAGTATAGAAGTCACATTAATGATGATAGTACTACCTGTCAGCATAAACCCTCTCTTTACCAGCACCATAATGCTTTTTTAACTGGCAAATATATTTTTCACTGGTAACTGGTTCTAGTTTTATGTTTCCAATAATGGAAGTACAGAACATTGAACATCTGTACTAACAGAAGCTGTAATGTTGTTAACCTAGTGACCATTCATTACTGCTCTGATGCAATTTTAGCATCCACCAGATTTTTATAGTGTACAGTATTATTTATAAGCCTGTTACTATTGTATACGATTTCATACAGCATTAGAGATGTTTGAAATCTTTTCTTGAATGTGTTAATGTTGTATGACCTAGGTAGTATTCCATTGCAGCACCCATAACAATAATACTCAACATACTGCTATTAACCTGTTGTGCAGTGTTTTAACATTTTAAACTCTTGTTATATGTAATAAAATACCAGTAAAGACAAAAAATTGCCCCTATAATGAGGCACATTTTGGCATCTGTGCTAAATGCTGCTACATGGGCAGGCAAGTGCAAGTCAAAATATGAAAAGGAGGAAGTCATGATCTAATCACATTCATAACTTTTTCATAGAAAAATATAAATATATTCCCTGAAATGTAGGACAAAGAAGAGCCAGCATCCATCATGAGTTCTAGTGCTATTACCATAAAAAAAAAGTGTGCTGGCTTTTCTTTTTAAGGTTACGTTTCACAATCTACATCATCTAAACCTCTGTCATCGTCGTCGCAATCATTGTATCTCACAGTCCGTCTACCCCCATTCCGAGTTCTTATCTTAGAACGCCGATTAGCTCTTCTGTACTTGGTGTAATCCAGATCTTCAGAGTCATTTTCTTGACTAAGTTTACAACGTTTCCTTCGTTGGGGTCTTCTGGAAGGCAAATTGGAGTTTGAGATTTCTTTCCTAACGACTTCTGCTTTTCTCTTCCTCTTCTTTGTTTCTGTGGCATCACTAGAGTTATTGTTATCAGTGCCAGAGTCTGAATCAGACGAACAATTGAAACTGGCTTTTGAACTTCCTGCTGCCCCACGTATTTCCACATTCGCTGATACCGAGCTTCTCTCATCTTTCCCTCCTGCTGATTCAGATTCGGCTGTTTCTTTTATATCATTCCAAAGTTTAGCTCTTTTTAATGTAGTTCTAGACTTTTTATTTGATACCGCTCTGGCATTTTTAGTTTCATGTTTGGCTAACTTGGAAATTGCCTCATCTTCAGAGTTACTGGCTAAACAATGGTTGTGTGCTGAAGTTGACTGATTAGAAGCTTTCCAATTTTGCCCATTTTCCATGCTGTGGCTTCTGGAATTCTCTTCTGAAAAGTCATATATGGCATTTTTGAGAGATGCAGCATGGTCTGCTCTGTGTGGCCACTTTTGGTCATCCTCACTCTGCTTTTGAGTCACTTTTATCTCTGCCTCGGAATCTGTTTTTTCATTTTCAGATTCGCTAATATACTTTCTTTTAAACGCAGAATTAGAGCAAGAAAGTCTTTTCCTGCCAGCAAACTGCTCTTTGTCACTTTCAGACTTTAAACTAACATCTATTTCAGAGCTGCTGATAAGTTTTTTCCTGGACGATGCAGAGCCATTGCTGTGAAGTTGCCTTCTATTCTTTTTCCCTGTGCAATTACTTTCTGAGCTTGATAACTCTTCCTTGGTATCACTCATTATCTTAATCTTATTAGCTGCCAAAGTAGCACATCTACGAGGATTTTTTTTCTCTGTCACATTTGACAGCTTTATGTGTTTCTTGTAGTTAATTATACATGTCCTGCTCCTGAGCACTTTTCCACTTGGTCCAACCTCCTCAGACGGTGAGTCTATAAAATAAAGAATTTGAAATTAAAAAGCTTACATTTCTAGAAAAAAAAAGTTGAAGTGCAAACATGGCTGCCTTTAGTGAAATACAAAAAACATTTCTCTGTTCCAACCATTATGTGCAATTTACCTTAAGCCTTTATTAAAAAGGTTCAGAATCACTGCAAGGCATACTTTTGCCTCTCAGCACTCCTCTTCTGCATTATTGTACTGTTCTGAGAGAATGGTAAGGTTAAAGAATAACATTCTTTTACCATTACTCTAGTATTCACTTCCAAATAACAGTTTACATAACTCTGCAAACAAATGCTTTAACATTACTAATACTTCCATTGTTAAAAGCTATCAATTTCTTCCTAATGTGTCTTTTCAAAATAAATTACCACACTTCCTTTATTCTAAAGATTGGATGGTAACATCTTATGCAAACACAAGCACTGGACGAATTTCACTATCATATAATTTTTCCATATAAACAGAGAATATTTAAACTATATAGTTCTTTAGTGACTTAGCAGTAAGACTGCTTTATTAAAAGAGGATGTTCCACTCAGTGTTTCTAATACAGCAATTGTTTCTTATGTTGGGTTTTAAAGTATTCGATTTGTAAACAGTATGAATGATATTACCACAACAAGTGATTTCAACCTTTGTCTTTTAAATCACAGAATTAGTGATAGATTTTGCTCAAATTAAAAGTTCTTGAAATAAATTAATCAGTATAAAAGTTATTTTAAAATAAAAAGGGGAGAGTGTTTCACAATTTTAACAGAAACATCATTTGCAAAATTATTTTTGCCAAGTTTGAATAGTGGATACTTCTTTGGAATCATTACTAATTTTATAGGCAAGCACTCACTCCATGAAGTTTAGGGAAATGTATCATACACATGCAAGGAAGCAGAAAGTAAATTATCCTGCTAATCTTGGTTCAACTGTTCAAACAACTGTTGAAGTAAAAACCCCAAAGCCTCTTGAGAATCATGACTACTCGGAGCTGGAAACAGCGCTTAGCTTCCTCACTCCTTTCCTCCCAGCCTTTAACACTGAGCACTAACATAGTCACCACTGGCTATTTGAAGAAATAATCGCTCCTGGTAGAGTCCCTTAAGTTTTGACTTTTACTCCAGCAAAAAAGAAAGAATGCCCACGAGCTTCTAGTCCATTGAGGTAGATGTTTAGGTGCTTTTATCTAAAGGTAAGTGCTCTTACAGAAAAAATGCTTGGCCATTGCCACAGATTACGCTTATTTTTAGAGTTTCAGCAGCTAATTCAGAGGACAGACAGCAAGGCTAAAGGATAAAAGCTGCCTGACAGTCCATTGAAGACGAAAGCCCAGTCTTCCTGCAGCACTGCCTACATGTTAAATCTATGCTTTACATGCGTAGTTTTAAACTGGAAACAACTGTGCATAAAGCTGATCTTATTTTTTAATTCATGCTTCTTACCAGAATTAAAATCGACTTCAGAATCCCTTTGTAAGCATTCCTACATGCCACAATAGCACCACCCTGATTTGCACCTGCCTAAGGAAACTATGCAATACCAAATGCTAAACCTGAAAGTCCAGGCTGCAAGACTGGTAGGAATACCCAGTTCTTTCTGCATGTCAGCTACCTTGTAGGTTATAATGCAGTCCACAAAGTGTTTCTTACACCTAGTTAACCAACTACTCCATTTATGTGGAAACTTTATTTTTTTATAAATAAAAGCACAAATATATGCTGGCAGTAGCCAAGCTTATAGACTAACTAATTTGTTTGGCTTCCTATTTACTGGTAACTGTCAGCATCTTCAGCAAACAACAATGCAACCTGCAAACAGCAGCAAACCTGCAGCAAACAACCTGCATCACATTTGAGGAGCCACAATAAAGCCATGCTATTACTGCACCTGTCCCATCAACTGTCTGCTGAGGAATAAAATGAGCTATAGAGCACACCTGCTATTGATTACTTTGAATAATATCCCAAACTGAACTAAAGAATAGATAGATTAAAGCCAAAAAAACCCCATTTTCTATTTTAGCATAAATATTTTCCACGATAAGCTGCAATGGATAAAATGGTCAACTACTATTTCAGTGAAACCATGTGCAGAACAGCTCACAAAAAGGCACACTATAAATGCCTGAGAGTTTGCCTGTAAGGAACACTATATAAGGAAATTATCTATTTCTCTTTCTCATGAAAGCAGGTTCTGTATCTTCAAGCCCACTGGTTCTGAACATATTGGAAATATGATGTTAACTTTCTAAACGAAGAGGCTACAGAGGCCTCATMTTTGCTGATGATTCTGAAATAAGACCCACACAGGGCAGGTATTCATTACTGTACTTCATCCTTACTAACTCTTAAAAAGCATACTCGTGGCCTTTTGGGAATTCAGTAACACTCACTCTCATCCCATATCTGCTGTACTCTTAACATTTTCTTTAGATGGGCCCCCTTCATTCAATTAAGGGCATTTTTAAAAGACCATTTTTTTAAAAAAAGAAATACTATCACCAAAAGGGTGAAATCCAAAAGTCAAATCAAATTAGATTCCAGTGCACAGGGTGGAAGTAAAAATCATTAATACATATTCCAAATACCACAAAGACATTGCGTAAGTTGAAAATAATGGCTCTGTATCTTGTTCTGTGTTAGCACCAATGTTACTGACTGAAGAAGATAAACCGAATACTTTATCCTTCAACTCAAGCTAACAGAACCACAATCCACAAGTTTTCCCTCTCTGAAATTCTCGACAAGGAGCAGGCCCAAGAATGAGAACAACAGAAGATTTACAAAGGAGAGGTCAATCTAACACTGCATACCATACAGCTCGGGAATAGCGGGCTTTACAGTTTTGCTTGCTATTGTGCAACTCAGTTTTTCTCTAACTTTTAATGGTTACTACACAGGGTGGCACTACTTCAAAAGAGGTGTTTTAGCACCAGTTGCAATAAATTGCCATATAGATGAGCAAACACCAATTCAATTAAGAAAAGATCAATCATAGCTGGAAATTTTTAATGGAAAAATAAATGTTATCTGAATTGCACGACTAAACTAGCATTCATCATGAATTCTATATATTGTTACCACAGAACTGAAATAACTTTTTCTTTATGCTGTAATCAGTAATCTCCCAATTAAACAAAACAGCCTAGACTTCTAGGCACTTATCCCCATATCTTATGGCTCTCATTCCTTGATTTCTAGTTCAGATTTTAGAATGTTTAGGAATACTGTTAGACTTGGTATAGTTCAAATCCTTCCAGGCATTACCCATATTAATCCTGTGTGGCTTCCTCCACCTAGTCAGTATCACAAGTAGAYGTAACAGCTTTAAAAATTTTACCTTTTCTAGTGAGTTTTGTTTTTCCTTTTCTTTTCCTCCTTCTTGTCTTTAAAGTGTCACAATTACTGTCATTGGAATCTGTTTCAGATGCTGTATCAGAGAAGCAATTTAAGCTGGCATCAGCTCCAGATTTTGAACTCTCTACAATTCTAGATGGCACCAAGCTCTCTGAAAAAAAATCTCCCCYATCCTTTTTGTCTTCTCCATCAGATTCTGCAGTGTCTTCTAAATCACTCAAGACTTTTGTCTTTTTTAAAGGAGCAACAAGATGCTGACCAGTCATTTTTCTGCTGTTCCACTTCTCCGATTCAGAATCTGCTTCATCCTCCGAGTTGCTCACTGCAGGCTTATGTGTGGAGGTTGACTGGTCAGAAGCTTTCTGACTGCTCCCATCCTCCGAGTTAAGGCTTTTAGAGTCCTCCTCTGACAATTCTCGTGTGGGACTTTTTGCTTTGGGAGATACAGAACGGGCTCTCTCACGCAACTGTTTATGGCCATTGCTTTGCCAGCTTTTCTGCTTCACTTGCATGTCTGCATCAGAATCTGATGTTGCATTTTCAGATTCACTAATGAATTTTCTTCTTGCAGCAGATGGACCTGGCTGAGAAAGAACTTTCCTCTTGGTAAACTTTTCTTCTCCTTCTTTTTCACTTTCAGATTTTAGCCCTACATCATCCTCAGAGCCATCAAGTAGCATTCGCCTGGCTGCAGCCGAGGCGTTGCGGTGAGGCAGCTTTCTGTTCTTGCAGCCGATGCCGATACTTTCCGAGCTCGAAACCTCTTCCTCCACATCACTCATTAGCTTTAATTTATTGGCAGCCACAGCAGCACTTCTACGTGGAGTTTTCCTGTGTCGACCAGTATTATTACTCAGTGACTCAGATGTCACCAATGAAGTATTTTCAGAGTCACTTCCATATAACCTTTTCCTGGCAGTTCTTCTTGTATTCCCATTCTCCTGTGGAAGTGTTCCTGGAAAGTAAAAGAACAATTAACATCTTAAATACAGAAGCAGATACTCTCTTATCTCTTGCCCAATCTCAAACAAGCTAAACTCAAATACATGACTAGTGAAATACATTTTTAGTAACAGCTATTTGTTTTTTTTATTATCTGCTAAGAAGAGATACTATACTGTATCATAAATTTTGAATGTATTCTAGCTTTGCAAATAGTGAAGCTTCTCTACAAATTATTTTTACTTTAATTAAAATCTTGCAAGATCATCCTACTCACACTATTTGTTTCTGTCTCTTATCCTGGCTACCAACACCAGTATTTTCAAATGTTCAGAGAATAGTACTTTGTGAGCTATAGAACTAGCATCAGTTAAAAAATGATACAACTAAAAAATGGCAATTACCGTTGATCAACAATATTTTCCTTGTGTTAATGACTGTCGACAGAAAAAGTAATCAAATCTTACCAATCTGTTTTCTTTGAGCAGCTCGATTTCTAGTTATTCTGAAATTGTTATTCTTTCTTTTAGATATCCCATTTTGCAGCGGGGGTGATATAAGAATCGCAGCACCTTCCTTACTRTCTTCCGAGCTACTGGTAGAAGATGAAGATGAAGAGGAAGAAGAAACCAGAGAACCTTCTATCTCGCTTTCTGCTTAAAAAAAAAATAAAAATAGAAATCTAAACACACAGTTAAACTCCAAGAGATACTAAATCTCAGTAAATTTTGAGACTTCTTGGATAAGTAAACAGTATTTACAGTGCACTGTTTATCATGCCTTGATTCCTTTATATAAACATGAAATTGATATCTCTATTTGCAGAATATAGCACTTAAGATTTCTAATATTTTCTATGCTAGGTAGGGTCTTTGAGCTGTACTTTTTTTTCCAGATGAAGTCACACATATTCATAAATCTCTTTTAAGAGGATGTGTATCCTTATTCTTTGAAGGAAGCTAATATTTTTGTGGGGGTCTGGGGAAGAACAGCCAGACACTAAGGCTGCCGTGCCTTTGAAAACTTCCATTTTGCCCTTTGCTAGCTTTGGATATTAACTTTTAAATACAATATGCAGGTAAATGACCTACATTTTATACAGTACCATTTATCCAATAGCTCACATTTTCCTCTCTTATCAGAAGCATCCACTCACCACAACCACTCTCCCAAAACTGCTGTTTGAAATGTAGAAATTCTGTTACTGAAACTGGTAGGAGACTTAAGAGCATAATTTTTTTYCCTCATCAGTCTCAGTCAATTCAGCTTTTCAGGGAAGCCCTATACAAAGTGGCTAAAATTACCATCTGTGAGACTGCAATACGTAACCAAGGCAGCTCTGTCCCTGACTATCCAAAAGATAGATCACCCTTTTGGAGCAGGCTTTTTGTTAGTAAAGGAGTTGATTAATCTTAAGACATTCTGCATAATTTTAAAGCAAAAGATCCTGTATTTCATACACAGATCTTCAACAACATATAAATGACAAACGTGTAATTTAAAATTCAACAAAATACACAATATTCAAATTTCAGTATTGGTCAAAATACAAACTGCAAAGAAATATAAAAAAAGCTTCCTACTGATTACCAAGTAAACATTAATAAGCTTCATGGATATGGCCAAGATAAAAATCTGCACGTGAAGCAGATTCCATTTCTTACCTGATGACAAGGCAGAACAATTTGTGAGTGCTGCCGACCTCGCCTTTCCGTTCCTTTCAAAGGATGCCAGGCATATAAAATCAGAAGATTCCCCAGAGGAACTATGGGCATAATTGCTAGCATTCGTTTTATGGCTTGTAACACAAGCGGCTCTGCTTGAGGTAGGTAGAGTAGAAGAATCTTCCTGCTCAGACTCAATTTTTGCCTGAGATTTTAATGGTTTCTGCTTCAAATTTCTAGTGGAAGGAGAAAGAGGAACATAGGTTGTAAAACTGTGAAAAATATGTAATTAAGTATTCTGATAATCATTCTTTCTCTGGAACCTTAAACCTTATGAAAGTGTATTGAGATTTGTGACCTAACAAGGTGTCCGGCAATCTTAGTTTTGATAAACAATAAGTATATTAAGGCAAAAAGTCTGCACTACCACGATAGTTTAAAGAGATTAGGAATTTCTTTCTCTACTCTGAGTGAAAAAAAGTTTATATGAAATGTGCTTGTGACACAAATATCCTCTTACTAACAGCAAGTTGCAGCACTGGGTGCTGATCTCTCTGTCCCAGAGTCTTGTCAATTKCACATAAGCCCCACTACTAGTGAAGTGCTCTTCATACAGGCATTATTCTCTGATAATCTGAGCTCCAAAGACACAAAGAAGGTGCATCTTTGGGGGATGACTTTACTGTCTAAAAATAAAGTACTTATTTGTAGTAGAAAACCACTGATGCAATTCTCAAAAAACCTTCGTAACAGTCCAGATGTTCTATTTGACTACAACAGAAGAAAAACTATCTACAGGGGAAATGGAAAAGGGGCATGCACAATACACAGGCAATTCAAAGGCCATTAAGCACCCACAAGTCACCTTTAAAAAAAAAATTAGAACTATTTTGTTTCCTTTYAGTCACAGGCTTTCAAATCTTTTTCTAGATGCACATGTATGCACTTCCTGCATAATGGCTTAACAATCAAATGTTTCCCCAATATCCCTAAACCTCACTGTGGCATTTCACCACGGAACAAGTCACGTCAAATCCTTTTGGTGAAAGTGTAAGCATTGATTTGAAGAAGAGTTCCTGCCTATCTTAATGTGTGATTCTCTACCAAACCCATGAAACTGTAGTTCGTCCCAGTGAAACAAACTCTAGGAACATTACCAAATGCTCAAGGCATCCATCACATGGATGAGCATGTGGCATAATCCAACCTTCTTGCAAACCATTAAAGCCTGAAAACATAAGAGTAACCTACTGCTCTTTAGGGCTGAGAGAGAATATAGTCATATACAGCCAAGAAATTTTTCTTAATATTTTACTCTTTAAAGCTTTCATTCTGTCCTTTCACTGCCAGTCAAAAGGGTTGGATAACAGCAAAGAAGGGACATGTTAAGTTTCCACCATACACCACATGCAGGTTTTTGCATTCTGTTTCACTTCTCCCCACAGACTGGGAAGAATACAGGGAATTAACTATGTCAGCCCGTAATCATGTCAGAACCTTATGCAGGACTGAACTTCCTCTGTGCCTAAGACATTCCTATAATACATCTTCAATTGAGTCTGATTCCTGATGTATTAAGATCCAACAAAAACACACAAAAAACCAGGAACCTACTCTACCTTCAATTTGTCAGTTGTTTACAACCCATCTCACACTACAAAAGAACACTTTTTTCATAAATATGTCTATTCTGCTGCGAAAGGTAATTCTAGATACACCTCACTGAAGTTTGCTATCCATCTAATATCTAACAGATCAACTGATGTCATCTTCCAAGACTATGCAATGGCACACAAATACTTGACACGGTGATAAATCTCCACACGTTTTTAACTCATTTAGTTACCTGAGAGTTTTTGTAGGAGTCTGAACTGAGCATTGACTCAAAAATCTTCTAGTATATCTTCGTTTTTTGCGTAATGTTTCATTCTGCTTCTGGCCATTTTTAAAATCTGAAACAATTCTTCTAATTTTCTCTTCAAATAGTGCTGACAGTCTCAAGGTCATACTATAAATCTAAATAAAGAAGATTATATATTCAAAACAGAATATTTTATTCAAGAAAAATATTTTTATAATTAAAAATTGTACAGAAAAGCRTTAGTTAGAAAAAGTATGGCAAAGCGATGCTCTCTAGCACTATATAAGGACGACATACAAATATATTTAATACTTTTGTTGCACTTCTCCTCACCATGTCTCCAATCTGAAGTTTTATCAATAGCTACTMATCAAAAAATCTATCCTAAATAAACAAATCCTAAATGTTGTTACAATAAAGAAAAAAGACAAACAGTTACCTTTGATTTTTTGTTTGGAGTGTAAGATTTTGCATTACTAAATATTAGCCTTATATCTTTGCACAGTTCCATTGGAGTGTCGTAATTTCCTGCTTCCAGTGTTTCTTTCACTGTACCAAAGTCCATTGGAGTGTCTATAATATGTCTATAGTCCTAAGGATATGAAARCAGAGAAAATAGGCAATTCAACATGGTATAACGAAAACAACAGGTTAGAATTATTATCATTTCAATGTGAGGTAAGATGATCATCTTTAAAAACACCTGAAGACAGCAATACTCAGCACACTAGACAGCTTAACTTTCACAGAGACTACTCGATTTGAAGTCTGCACTACATTACCCTCTTGCTCATTTCCAAGTTCCATCAGTGAATTTTCTTTAAAAAAAAATCTGAAATGCTATATGCCCAAGAATATGGCTTTCCAGTTTCAGTTCTGAGTTACTGCTCTAAGAGCTATCCAGTAACAATAACATGCAAGTCAATTACTTCATTATAAAAATGAGAAATACGGCTTTGACAAGTCTTTATGCAATCCTTTCGCTAATGCATTTCCACTATGAGAAATAAACTGGATCAGATTAACACACAAACATCTTCTCCCTCCCTGACAAAATCCCTGACTTGTTCTCTCCGCTGCAAATGAGGAATTTTGGAGAAGTCCAAAGTTTTTCTTCAAACCCAAAACTTTAGAGTCCCAGACTCTAAATAGGAAACTCCGAAGAAAACACTGCATGGTTATTGAAAAGCTTTCCTCCCTTGAGAGTTTATTGGATCATTAGAACAAGAGATACAGAGATAGCATGAATACCATAAGCTGTTAAGAGAAAGAAAAGATAAGTTTATAGCTCAGACTCAACAGGTTTTTTTACAGCAGCCCAGAGAAGTAAGCTGTAATGAAGAATATGCAGATCTCTCTGAACTGACTTTCATATAAAGGACAGGGGGAAAGGATTAAAAACAAAAGTGAGCCCAGTACTGTAAAAAAGGACGACACTTTTTGGAGAAATGACAAATGACTCCGTCATTAGGGTAAGTTTCTAAATAAGAAGCACGGCAAAGCTGCAGAAAGCCTTCGGAAAAAGCAGCAAGATATTTGACTGACACAAAGCAGAACTGATAGCTAAGGCAGAAAGATGTCCTGAAATACATTTTACAGGAAATTCAGATAAAAATTAAAACAGGACGAATGAAACTTCAGAGGTACATTTCAACCAAGATCGATATTCTGTGTGAAACTTCAAAGAGGGGGCAGATCCCTCAAAATATTCAGTGAGCAAGTAGAAAAGATAATGCCAGCAGTGACAGTAAGAAAAAACAAAGCWATGGGAATTGAGGTAAGTTCCGTTTTGACTGGGATCAGTTCGAGAGAGTGGACATTTTAAACATTCAAAGTTAACAGATAATGGGAGAGAGAAATTACATGTTTATTCAGGGTAATGCAACCTTCCAGTTCCTACAATATGTTTTGTTTACAAATTGCTGTTAATAATTTGATGAATTGTATCTGGATACGGTATATTGCTGTGTGCTTCAAAGTATGAACTCTGAATTCCTTTGAATAGCTCTGGACTAAAACCATAACAACAACCCAAGAGCAATGTAGAGATCCTATTATGGAACCAAAAGTTAAGCGAAAGACAAACAATACAATTATCTTTCAAGATCAACAGGAAAAACTTACAGGATACTGATCCAAATCAACTGGCTGTCTAAAAGGTTCAGAATCTTCACACTGGAAAATTAAGTTCACTAGTTCCATACACTGTTTCTTCCAGCTATTTTCATCATAGCCAGTTTTCACACTCTTTCTTCTTTTTATAGCTCTTCCCTTAAGTAAAAATAATAAAAAAATTAAGAGAGTCTGAAAGACTAATTCTAAAAATGTAATCGTAATGATTACATGATTTCTGTGTCAAATAAATAAGCTTTCAAGCAAAAGGTTTTATAACAAAAAGTCACTTTACACTGCTAGCAGATTTTTTTCTCTAGGCTGTATCAATAGCTCTGAAAACGGTAATTTTTCCCCCTTCTCATGTTTCTTGTTTATAAACCACGGCACAAAGCTCCTTACTATTTTTTATGAAGTTTAAGAGTAACTACTTTTAAAATAGCATTGAGAATTACTCTTAAAACAGCAGAACTGCTGTTGAGAATTAAAAACAAGGGAATTACTTCAGATTTATTCTTAAAACAGCAGAATATCCGTTACTCTTATTTTCTAAACAGGAAGCAATGTTTTTATTTCAGTATCATACAGATATGTGAAAGTAGTTGCAAACAACAGTATCTGTAAATTCAAAATTTTGCTGGACAACTATACAGTATAAGTGTTAAGATAGTAACTACTTAGGCAAAGTATTTATTTCCTTATTAATATCAGAAGAGTTCTGAACCATCTGTGATGGTTATACACGAAAGCACCACTCCCATAAATTTCAATCCAGTCCATTCACCATTTTTTTTGTCTCCTAGATCTGATCTGAATAGGGAAAATGAAGATTACCCAACTCACTTTTCTTCTTCTATAGGAAGTTCTCGGAAGACATTTCTCATCATCCTGCACAAAACAAAATCCATACTTTGATTCATATTTTTAAAAATAAAGTGGCCAATGAAAGTTCAAAGTTTCATTATATTTCCTACTGTAGTATAAGTAGTTTTAAGAATTCTTTTTTCTTGATGAGAAAACCACCAAAAATTGCAGTGAGAAGTTACCCAGAGTATTGCTTTTGCACCATGCAATCCCAGGCAGTGACTGTACTCCTGGAATACCACATGAAATACTAAAATGTCAGAGCAGTGTTTCTACCAGCTTTCAATCTCAATGACTAAAGATCATCAGCAAATCACAAATATCGAAAGTCATAAAGCTTTGAGCTTTTGTTGTCCTGAGTTTAGGRAAGGCCATCTTGTGATTAAGTTACTTTTGTAAGTTTCTAAAACACATTATAATGCAGCATTAGAGATATGATGCTGAAGYAGTCAGATGCAGGAATAAAATGGTCCTTTCTTTTCCTGACTATTCAGCTGTAAGAGAGGCAAAGACTTTGAAACCTTCTGAAGTCTTGTGAGTAAATGCTAAATTAGAAATCAAAATGTGATAAAAAGGCAACAGTTTGGGAAGCTTAGAGTACATTGTTAATAGGTAGTATTGCAAGTAACTATGCACTCATCACATAACACAACACATTAGCATACAACAATATTACTACSTCTATGAGATTTAATATCAATGCACTTGTGTAAAAATAATCGGGCAACTTTATCACCAGTAAATATATATGGTATTTCTTTATCATCGCTAATATGTTATTGCGATTATTTACTAAAATACAAAACAGAAAAACCTTACCAGATCAGCGTCATCTTTCTCATCATCTGTTGTGCTACACAGTTCAAAGATATTTGTACAATCCTGATCACTGTAATACAATTAAAGGTGTGTTACTAGAACAGCAAAATGCTACCACTTCCTAGAATAAGCCCTGCCATGACTAAACAGTAACTAAAAGTTAAAGATAAAAACAAATCACAGGTTCATCAGAATATTAACAAACATTTTAAATTTGAAAAACCACTATGATGTGCATGTCAGAAGGAGCTGAAAGAAGGTTAAACTAGCATTAGGGATTTAAAAAGGATCTTCAACTCCAAATCTACTCGCAAGAAGACTAACCTCTTCCTGCATAGACTTCTCCATTATACCAGACAAAGTAACAGGGACTTCTGCATTTGTGCTAGATAGCACAGAACCTGCTTCACAGGGCACATTGTTTACAAGTGGTGTTTCATGCTGCAAGTACTAGGGAATGTTATGTCCCTGCATCAAGCATGAAAGCATTCCTCTATCATCTCCAATACTCAAGAAAGTGATTCTCTTGCAGTGTAAGAAATTTATATTTATATCCCTCATCCCCTCAACATTTAAGAGCACATGCATGCAAGCACTATTTAGAACAAAATGCTGCTTACTTGATAAACTTCAGGAGTTGTGTAGTGATCTTCTTTGCAGCTCTAGCAATAGCACTCCCAGGTTCATTGAAAGTCCTGGCATTGCTTTCAATATATCTTACTTCCCAAACCAATGCAGAGATTCTCCTTAAAACGATAAAAATACTGCACCCTTAGTATTATGTTAAAAGGGCAAGAAATTGCAGAAAGTAATTATCTTTTCACATTAGAGTTGGACGAAGTGCCCTTCACTTAAAGTTAAGCTTCGTTAAACCAGTCTCAAACTTTCCAATAACATCCTGTATTTAAAAATAAGCACGCACATGGAAAAACAGGGATACACACACATTTCCCCACACTCCAACCATTTGGCATTGTTACATAGTGTCGTAGTGTGATGAAATGGTGAGTTATTGAATTTTGTGTGCACGCATGTATGCTTTTCAAGCTAACTGTACTAAAAGTCATGATATTTTATGCAGAAAACCTTGTGATGACTATAAATCTAGCTGGAAAGCATTCAAAATCAAACCACTTTTCCAGGTAATACCAAAATAAGAATTTTTGTAGCTGTATGAAATATTAACAAACCATCACTTTCAACTGATACCACTAAATCAATATCACTTAAATGATGTAACTACTAACAGTCTTAGACTTTCTGTATCCTTGAAAAATGTGCTACATTTACCGTTCATTCTCTGAATTTCAAAACTTTCCATAACGCAATATGTCAGTTCTATTTAGGAGGAAATCAATCAGTATCTCCTTTTTATTTAAGTAATTGCTGAATGCATGTTCAGATGGTAAATACTCTTTAATTTCCGTTACAGCTGTGGACATCCAGCACATCTAAAAGACTAGTATTTTATCTCTGAATTCGAGTTTCCTCTCTTTCACTATTATATATTTTTCTCACTTAAAACGCCTGAGGTCGTATTTACTATTTCACTTCTAAGTCCACTTCTAAACATAACAAGCACTTAAAGAGTTTAACTCTCAAAGTTGCAAGTACCTGAAATATTGCACCTCAAATCCAGAATCAAAAYATCTTCAGCATCAGAACAATGGTGATGCTTTAGCATGAAAATATTTTCCCATTTTTTTACAGGCTTACTAATTTCCAAATTGCAACTTTTCAATAAAAACAAATTTCAATGTTTATTAYAACTCTGAAACAAATATCACTATAGCCTAAAATAAATTTACTTAGGAGAATAAATATTAACATGAATATCAATATTCTAGTTGTCAAATATTGGAGCCTGGCTACAAAATACTGGTAACAGTTAGTACACAGAGTAGACTATTGGTTTTTACAGTATTTATGAGCAGTCTAATTGCTGCTCTTCCCTAAAGAATTTAGGTCTTTTCACAAGGTACAAGCTCAAGGCAACATTCCAATATTCTTTCTGCTGTTAGTACCAACCTGTAGAATCGGTTAGCCAGTCTTGTCCGAATAGTGTTTAGGTCTGTTGGATAAGCAATCACAGTACAGTACTTGGGGTATGTACACAGGTCAACGGGACCAGCAAAAGCTGCTGACATGTCTGTGAAAACAGCAAGATTAAAACTAATTAAATGTCTGTATGCATGCCACCGTATGTGGCATTTGTATGAATATTTCTGATAAAATTAACAATAGTTAAAAACAAAAATCTCTGAGTACAGGCACGCTGAGAATACTGCATATAAAAATGTTAACATTTACAGTACTCACCACAGCTCATTCTTAGAGAATGTCATAAGTCAGGGATCTATTTATTAAATGTAACGTGAATGGAAAAAATATCCCTATGACTTATATTATACACTCACCAAGAGTCARAAGCTGATCGATACCACTGATAATCCGCTCACAAGCTTCATCGCGAGAGCGAATCCCCCACTCCCCTTCTTGGGGCTTGTAGAGCAGCTTCTCCATCTCGTCRAAAGTCACAGAAACACTGGCTCCTAATTCTTCAGGAGGATCAACTGAAGAGTGGCAGCAAACAGCAAAGTGGGAACAGAGAACAGAAATAAAGTGATGTATTGTCATATATTCACAGGCGCATATATGACCAATATTCCTTACAGTAAGTGGAATTTGATGCCAAAGCTACGGTGAAAAATCAATACACATAATGCATCTAAGGAAAAACTCAAAGCAATCTTTCATCCTTTTCTGCTGTTCTGAATTTCCAGAGTATTTGTCTCTTCATATCCGTTTCACCACATATATATTCATATATATGTTCATCTGAACATATATATGTTCATATCTGTTTCACCACAGATTGTTCAGATCTTCAGATTCTGTTTTTACATTTTTGTTATTCCTGAAAAGCTAAGTCTGTCATTTAATCAGTAGACTTCAGCAAGAGCAAGCTAATGAAGATACCTAATTCGATGCTGTGGGTAGGCAAGGCCAGTTCATCTTTCTTTGCAGGGAATGAGACAAGTGAAATGACAGTTAAAAAGGCAGATGAATGCTGAAGAGCCTGTGTATAGGCTCACAACTAGAAGACATAAGCAGCAACACCCATTAACATCCAAGAGTTTATCCATCAAAAACGAGAGCAAGAAAGATGGTGGGTGGATCCCAAAGTTAAAATGATTGCACTCTATGAATAAATTCTTAAATAGACATACTATAAAGTRTGTATACGTATACACAGCCATACTACATATGGTGTATCCATTTTACACACTATTCTATACACTTTATAAAATACATATACACATTCCAAACACATTTTAAAATATGTAGCATCAAAATAACCTAAACAAACTTTAGCGATTATCTTTTAAGCTTACAAAAAGGACTATTTTTCCTTCAACCAAACAAGATAGTCCTGATGACTCAAAATCACTTCCAGTGCTCTGCCCACTAATGCACTACCAAAGCACTAATACTATTTACTAGTCTCTCTTAAGACTGAAGATAAAGTACTTCTGATGCAGATGCTAGGAAAAGATTGGGCAGAATTATCTTACTTGGATAATCCTTCTAACTGATCTTTGAGTTGAAACAAACACCACAACCAATATCCCTGCAGACGACACCAGCAGAAAAGAGCAAGTAATTCTACATGTATACAGGGGATCAAATCAAAGAACTTAGTACGGTGTATGGTAGTCTTTCTATTGCATCAAAACTTGAGAAGGAATTTTTCCCTGGAAAAGTAACAGCTAAAGTAAAATAAATTTTTATCGTTTTTTTTAAAGTGGTTTATCACTAAGCATGGACTTTGGGCTTTGCTCTGTGCTCTTCACAACACCCCAATACATGTGACACAGCAGACTTGCCATCATCACTAGCACTTTTGAGTTTGATCAGATGATCCAGCCCCCAGGAGGAAACAGGGTCACAACAGAAAGCTGAGCCCTCGGCACAAGGGTTACAGTGCTTCAAATACAGATAGCTGTAAAAGACAACAGCCAACCCAAATCAGGACACTTCAGTAAGTAGGATGCTGAATAATAAACCTTCAGGTCCATATCCATCACCTTTTATGGTCCTGACAACACTGTTCCTGACACAGGGCAAGTTTGACAGCTGCTTTTGAAGAGAATAAAATTACACCTGCAGGATATGAAAGGCAAATAAACCAAGCTGAGGTCTGCTATTTAACCAACTCTGACATCCATCCCTTCCACAGAAGCAACATTTTGAGAGTTGGATGAGAAAAACCTTACATTTGCCAAACTCATCAGCAAGTTGGAAAAAAGGACTAACTTCCATTTTACTGTATATTATTAATATAATGATACCTTCTAGGTACACATAAAGCCTTTCCATTAACACATTATTCCCCCAGAGAACTGAGGGCCAATTTTTCACTGGGAAATTGTAGAAAACATGGAGCCTCTTCAAATATTCTTATTTATTTCTCATCTAGCCTTGTGCCTTTTCCCCGTGTGTAACTTTTCCCTGACCCTATTCATAGGATAGTCTTCTCTTCCTTTGACTCCGTCTCCAGAAGTTGCATAAGGTTTCAAGTTCCTGTTTATTTTTCCCTTCATTCTCCTCTGGTAAAATCATTGCTTCTCATAGATCAACTCGTGAACCTTTCATATGGTAGAGAAATAATCTATTAGATCAAACAGGCAAGTTAAAACTTGCCTCTGGCACATCCAATAAATGATACATGTGGTACATATGATTACATATGTAATACCATCCAAAATTATACTTGTGTTTTTAGGATATCAGTATTATGGAACTATTATATACAGAACCGTTACAACAAAACTAGAACTCACAAAAAAAAATGGCTGTATGAGCAAACTCAAGCAGTTGACAACATTAAATTTTCCATTTAGATCCAGAGGAGGAAGGAATCATCATTAATACACATAATCTAAACAGGAACGAAACAACACATGATTTAAGTTAATGTGTAAGGCTTGTTCCAGAGACTCAGACAATAACACAATCGTCTCCAAGTGATCCACATGGGAAACATTAATTGAGCAACAAAGAGAATGAGACAAGAAGCTGCTGTACAATAGAAAGGATCACACAGTTTTGACAAGAAAAATCAACAGGATGTTTCAGTCAAATCTATGAAAAAATCCTGCCAGTCACTTGTTTTATGTATCTTAAAATGTAGAAAGACAAAGTCACATTTTTATTTCAAGCTGTTTTGCAGAATTTTTCATCTCAAGATATAACTGAAGCAGCTAGTTAATACTTCAAAGACAAGACGGTCATGCAGCTACTGAGAATATCCACGCGTGTGTGCAACATACTGGTATTTAAAAGAAAAAGACCTTCCAGAGCTTGTGATGCAACCTAACTCCTAACAGGAGATTCGGAAAATAAGCATCTTTTTGACATAATATTCTACTTTCCAGGATTTGCCAATCTCTCTCCCTCCAGTGGGACAAGTAAAAGAAAACTGAACTGAGTTAGAAAAACTAAGAATCTGATTGTTTTATTCACAGCTCATTTGAATTTGACCATAAGCCTTATAAAATGCAGCTTGTTAAGTACATGCAGTAAGGATTTCTACACTAGAAATAATTTAAATGCATTTAAGTGCATAGGAATTTATGTGTGCACTTAATATATACCCCTCTCCTTGTACTGTATTCGGACAGCTTTGTTTTTATTGTAATGATATATAAAATTGTAAGAGTTCGCATTTGGAAGGAGTAGGCTTGAGATACACATTTGTGGCATTTCCTCCAAAGTAGTTTTGGAAGATGAAAAACTCAACAGAAAAAGAAAAACAGAAGTATCCAAGGTGTACTGCCAAATCAGAAGGGAGACTACATTAAAAAAATATTCTTGCTTACAAAGGGGAGAAAAAGTCATCAGGCTGAGTAGCTGTATATCTCTTCAATTTGAACACTACTGTTGCCTTATCAATTCTATCTACTAAGTAGATGTATACAGCAAATATTCTGCTCAGAAAATCTGCATCAGAACAGAGATAAAAATCATTTAAGGTCCATTAGTTGCAGGAAATAAATTATCTGAAGGAGAAGCATGTTAACTGATCTCTCAAGGGGGTTTCCACATACCATTATCAGGGACCGGCTCCATGTCCCACGGACTAAGCTTTTCATTTTCACCATTGTCCCATCTGAATCACCAAGAAATAAAGAAAAAAAAAGTTACAGCTAGTTTAACTCAGAAGCATTTCTTTTAAGCATGTTTAAAACATTTTTTTCCACAATTCTTCACCACAGCTATTTAAGTATTAATGAAATACACCATATGACAGCAGGTAAGTAAGAGCATTAGTCAGCTATCAGACTGTCACAATGCATAAAGCAATCATTCTTCTTAATAAATTTCTGATTAAAATTGTGCTCCTGATTTTGGCTATTATACAACTGATCAAAAATGAAAATAATTTACAGCATTATTAAAATGGCAACCTAGAGGATACACTAACAATGGCATCTCCATATCTCAACAGATTCAGGTTAATTTTTGAATGCTTTTATCAACAGCAAAACAGTCAGTAAATTACAGTATTTCAGCATAAAATAAACACTCTACTGTATCAGCTCAGTCTTCCAGCTAAACCAGGAATCTGTCTTTTAACAGGATCAGTAGATGATGCAACCCAGGGCCCCCCAGGGGGGAGCCCCTTAAGAGCCTGGCTCTGGTTCATTCAATTCATACTTCTGACGTCGCAAAAACTGCATTAGAGATGTTGGTGAATGCATCCCGTCTTATTGCCCTTAGCATCTGTATAAGAGCCTGTTGGCCTTGAATTTGTTTATCATCTTTCTGAGCCTGCTAATATTGCAGAGGAGGCTCCAAGCCTCCTGTGTGACCAGTCAGGTACATTAGTCTGTAGTTGACGGGTTTCACCTTAGATGACTGTCCAGCTGCTTCTGTACTAGTGCGTACAGATGGATCTCTTCTCAACAGTGCTGCATGCTGCAAGTTGGCCAGTAGTTTCAAATGTGATTTCTTCAAACAACTTGGTGAATGCCACGCAGTTTTTTGACACAGTACATCCAAATGTACGCAGCTCGTCTCACACTTCCTATGTATTTACTTCACAATGAAACTGGAAATCCCATAATGCTTCTTGTAATATCTTATAACTAAAATACTGCTGAGGTAAGAACACCTCTATTATTTTGAACTACCTGTAAATCTAGCAACTTTGCTCAAACCATACTCTGTCTGCTTGACGTTTATGAACACACATGTTTCTGAGGGCTCACTTACCAGATTTTCTCTGCCCCAGTCAATGTACAATACCTTGGAAGCTACTGATATTAATACATGTATACACTGTATTATACTACTATGCAAAGAATATCAACATAGTTTAGCTAAGCTTAAGCTCCATTTATCTAGGTATCTATATAAAGCTTTATGCATATATCTACACATCTTTGTTTACATAAAGCTGCTTCTACACAAATGCCTATTTTAGGCCAAACAAAAAAAAAAATGTCCAGCTTATACAGCTTCCATCCATTTAGTAACTACACAGCAGCCATAGCACTAATTTGAGATAATTTCTTCATGTGCAATGACCTGATTGCTAAGACTGTTTTTAATGTACTGAAAGTAAGAGCACAGAAGAGTCAATAATTAACAATTCTGGAGTAATTACTCCCCTCCATTTCATTCAAATCTGGCTTCTAGCACTCTCCACCTATTGTTCTGAAGGCATCTTTCAAAAAATATTTCCTCTATGAAATAAATAACACTGCAATTCTAATAAAGCTCTTTGTCTCAAAAACAAAGAATAACTGCAGATGCCTGAACTCAGAAGAACTAGCAAGATTATACAAAGATTATAACAAAGCACCATAACCCAGATTCTGAAGAACAGAAGCAGCTTTTTACAATTTCTTCCTCCCCACTATGCTCGGCAGGGGGAAAAAAAAAATAAAAAAATCCCACCTTTTGTGTAGGTTGCTTTTCTTTAATTTAAAAGAGGTGTAAAGGTAAAGTGAAATGAAAAATATCTCTCTGCATCCAATTTATAGAGCATACAAACACAAATTAAAAAGCCACTTTCATTGTTCCACAGCAAGATATTTTGCTCAACTAATCTTAAGATTTTTGAATAAAGGATCACATTTTTAAAAGAGCCAATGACCATGTCAAGGCCCAAAAGCTACCTATCCCTAACGAAACACTCCAGACATTGCCATACACTTGCATTTCTTTTCCTCTGAATAAATGACTACTGAGAATGAAATGCGAGCTAGAAGACAGAGAGTATTTCATTAGTCTATTTGAAAGGCAATTACATCCTATATAATTTAGGAATCCTCGCATATCTTGCGCCTTATGCTCAAATGCTTAAAACTAAAAAAAAAAAAAAAAATACGCAAAACTCCCAGAAATCAACATAAAAGTTGTTCATGAGCAGAGGTGAAACATTCCCATTCTCCCCACGTGCAGCATAAATCTTTAAATGAGATCTTGCTTGAAAGTGTGCCTGAGCAATTAAATGAACTTCAAAGCAGCTCTAGACCTTCTGCCTTTAAAAGCCAGTACAGTTGGTAAAGACACTGAAATACTCTTTAGCATTCATATATAAGGGACTGTAGGAAAATAAGTTACAATCTCCATGTACAACAACAAAATGATTTGAGCTGTTTCTATTTGTGCTCTAAAGACAAGATTTAATTCTAACGTTATTTAACATTATTCTAACTCCATGGATGTTAGTTTAGTGTATTATTTTACATAACAACAGAAAAAGTACTAGTCAGGAACTGCAGTTCAAAGCATGCAGTGTGCCCTGTAAGCAAGGTTAGTCTCCTTGCGGTCCCTCTTCCACAAGGGAATCCAAGGGCGCCAGAGCCACCCTGGACATCTTGGAATTGGACAATAGCCTGATTCTGAAGAAAGAGATCCACAGTTATCTTTGTTTAACCTTGTTTCCTTTGTGCGAACGACCTTTGTCCATATGAAAGAAGGTGCACAAGAACAGTGTTAATGTCACATAGTGAAGAATAGTAACAGGACATGTCAGTACATGCCTTGGGTCAAGAAGCATGGGTCCAGTTAGCTTTCAATGTTTCTGGTCTTTCTGGTTTAAGTAGCTCTTTTTTTCTACTCCAATACCCTTCATTGTACTATTCAAAACAAACCATCTGCCCCATATGCCTTCATCTAGGCAGAATGATCTGGGTTTGATAGGTAGACTTGTCAGAGGAATGTCTCTCTCACAAGTAACACAGGACTATTACAGTTATCCAGCTAAATACCATCCCAATTGGAAATAAGGTGAAACCACAAGCAGGATGCACACAGCAGTGAATCTGGCAGATCACTACCTCAGGCCATTAAGAGACTGAAGTTCTCCCTTCACCTTTCATGTGTTCAGCATGAAGGGAGAACAAGGTCTGAAAGTCAGGTGAGTCTTACCTGTTGTACACAGTTATGTATATAACCACGTTATAGGTATACTTGCTCCCGCAGAAGATGTGAAAGACAAGATTGTACAACTTCGTCACCAAAATGATCACCAAGCCCAACAAAACAGAAGAGATTCAGCATGTCCACACCAAAACCAAGAGTTACCAAGAATAATTTAATCCACTGGTAACTGCTCATAGTAACCATGCTGTRTATTTCATTGTTGCTTCATAAAAAGTAGTTCACCAATGGTCATTAAAGAAAACAATTTATGATGTAGAAAAGATTCAGTAACTTGTTTTACTACATCACTACTTATTAAAAGCTTCCCTCAAAATACTACATGTTCACCCTGTGCTCARTAGTGACTTTGAAACAAAGTGATGTTATAACCAATAAAACCACTTAAACAACTTGAGAATTCTTTTATCAATAGTCTAGCTGTGTAAGAGACAATCCACATTGGTGATTTTAGTCACATCAGTGATTTTAAAAGTGTAAAATCCTTTATACTTACTTAACACTGTAACACTGAAAGTGGCTATCTGGATATTGAGGCTGGTACGGTTCTTGACCCAACACGGTCCCAAACCACCAGGCATCATCAATAATGGAGCGGAACCTGTCAGCTACAGGAAAAAAAAGAAGTCTGCTCATATTTTACTAATAAGAGCTGTGTAATTATAAAAGTTTATGATCAGTGTATTTTGAAGTTCTAAAATTAGAAACATTCAACAAAATGAGACAACCTATGATGCAGAAACAAACCCAAAAGCCCTTCAAATCCACAAGAAAAAACTGCAAAAGTCAAAATCTAAATGATTGCTACCTTCAATTATAAAAAAAGGAAAGGGAAGATGAGAATTACAACAAATTTCAAAAGTTTCATCTTGGATCTATGGAAGTCCCTCCAAAGTTTCCAAGAGAGCAATCAGTAGTTTCAATCATCCTTTTTATTTCACAATTCTTTGGTCAAATACTTAGAAAACTTACAAGCTTGCCAGTTTCTTTGTCGTGCTTCATCATAGAACTGACGCAATATAAGGAAGTCAATGACATCCGGCATATCGTGGTATCTGCACAAAAAAAATGCTTTTGTACATRTAACTTTAAGGCTTTAGGAGCAACTTATAAAGGGTTTTATTTTCTAATGTTTTTTCAGGAAAATAAAGATGCACATACTTGATGGAAAATGATTTGTCTGTATGTTTTCCAGTGGCATGATCTATAAAAGCAAGCTTGAGGCAACACAGTGTGGGAGGACCAACTTCATATCTAATTCCAACAATTTTTACCAGCTCCTGATCCTACAGGTAAAAATGAAGATTTCCATGAATGCATTCTCTCCTGTGTTATGCACAAAATTCTTGATTTCTAAATTCTTAATTTCACAGTGCACCCACATGCAAAAAGTCAGAAATATGAAAACTGTGTGCAATACTTCAACAGAAGGCAGTCTTTCAATCTCAGCAATTTTAAGACAGTATTTACATGCAGGCTTCCCACAGGTAACCAAATGTTACTCGCACACCTTCAAGACAGTCTTACCCTAAGGACTACTTTTCTCCATGGCTCCTTGTGTGGATTCAGCTCATAAATGTTATTTCTTCTAACTGCTTCAATGTAAGCCTCATGACCTTGTCGAAAATATATTACCTTTAAAGACAAAACAAAAAAAAGAAGTTTTTCTGTATTTAACAACTATACTAATGTGCAAGTAACAGGCTTTTAAAGGACATTTTAATAAATATTTTTACCTCATCGCCCATCTGAGGTACAAATGGAGAACGTCTAAGAGCTGTGTCTGTGATCCAAACAGGAGGATGCCAGTCATATGACAAATCCGAGTTTGCTGGCTGTGCTGGAGCACCAGCCTTCAGATTTAATAAACAGTAAAATTAGATATGAGGCATTTTCCTGGCATGACATCAAAACAATTTTCAGTTTTAACTGACCAGACAAGTCTAAGTCACGAAAGACTAATGCACATTTCCAAAACCTATTACCAAAACTCTTCTAAGACTTTGCTTTGGTTCTAAGTACATCTGTAGCATCCACATGAAGTATTCTTTTCCCATACGAACATCTGAGTAAGCAAGGCAACTACTATGCAGATTTGCAGCGCAGATCCTTCCAAACCATTCACTATGTCTCTCTTCATAACTACTCTGAGAAGTTTTAAAATCTTCTCTAACTAAATAAAGGCAGACTATGTGAAGCCTCACAAAGCTCTGAGTCTCAAAAAACAGTCATACTAAGATTTGTTGTTGCTTTGAACATTTTGACAAGTGATGAATAAAGCATGCTGAGTTTTCTGAGAGGTACTTAAAGAGTGTTGAACTACCAAATCCTACATTCGGATAAATTGGTATCTTCAAAGCTCTGTACAGATGGTATTAAATATTGCTTGCAAGATTTCTCTATCTATAATACTACATTGCTGTAAAAAACACTAGAGCTCTTGTCTATACTAAGTTAAAAATATTTGCACATATTAATAGCTATAAGGGAGCAAAAAAGAGCAAGAATATCACATTTATGTAAAAGCAGAAGCTATTGACTAATAGTAGCAAATTAAGACAATAGCACACAGGAATTCTGAAGAAACTGAAACCTGAGATTTATTTTATGACAACTATTATTAGAGATATAAACATTTTCTTTCAATAAAAGGCAAAAAAACYCCACTGGATTATAAAAATTCCCAAGAAGGAAGTCTGAACCCTAAGAGAGAACTCTACAGGGAGTAGAAGGAACCAAATATATAATACCTCCTCCTGTTTTTTTGGTTTTGGCTTTTTCCTTCTTTTTCTTCTTCTTCTCTTTGGAGGAGATGTTTTCTCTGCTGATACCTCATCTTCTGAAGTACTGCAATATCTGATAGCTTTCCTTCGAGAAGTCCGTACAGGAGGCTGTAGATTAATTCCTGCATCAGCGATCCAGTCAGAGTATCTACTTGAAGAATCACTGTCCAAGAGGCAGGGGAGAACAGGTAGAAAATGAAGACACAACTATGGAATCAAGTGGGCATTTTGAATATTTCAGATTAAGTTATCTTAGGCAAATATTCACAGATTACTGCTGAGAGGATAAAAAAGAAAAAAAGAACAAAACCAGCACATAATGCAAAGCACTTTTTTCCCAGAAAAGTCAGGTCTGGTAGATCCTAAAGTCAACAATTTTACTAAAGAAAATCTATACCAACAAATTATGGGACCAATGAGGCATCCTCCTTAAAGACTACACTAGTCACATGTTAAATAAACTCTTTAAAGACAGCTACACATAGGCACACTTTCGCTTATACTTATTAGTATTTATTAATTCTACTACTGGAGAGTTTTAAAAAGAAACCTAGACATCTATATTGAAAAAATATAAAAATGTAACCACAATTTCGAGTTTAAATAAAAAGACAATACTATTCACCAAAATTACATTTTCTTTCTGCTTGAGACTGAATCATTTACATAAGAACAAACAAGTGATTGTTGCTGGGTTCTTCAGAAAAAAAAAAAAAAAAAAAATTCTATCTTCTTTCTCCTTGCCACCTATCAATAAACAGATAGATTTGAAACTATATCAAATGACAGCAATATCTGTGTAAAAGGAATATTACAATGAAGCAATGTAACAGTATGTTTTTTCATATAGTCATACAATATATTACTTACGAAACACGCTAGAACTGTGCACTTTCGATTTACCAGAATTCAAGCAAAAATTACCAGATGCATTTTTTTCTTTACCTARAGCTATTGCTGTTGCTTTTCTTGTCACTTCTCCATTCTTCTTCTTCATCAGATGATCCAGAGCCTTCACTTTCTTCAGCTTCCTGAGTTTAAAAAGCATAATTTAGTACCAACTCTGAAGTTTTTCATACATGTTTTAACTATCTTTAAACATTAAAAAAATCTTTTTTTTCATGTCTGCATATTACAAAGTTAGGAAGACATTTGCCTATTTAAAAAAAAAAAAAAAAGTGAGATTTTCACCTTGTCTGGTATTAACTTCAGGAGTGCACTATTAGCCCTAAACTTCTGTCCATCTACCTAGACCTAATTAGTTAAGTGTAAGATCCAACTGTCCACCACTAATCCAAGAAAGGAACAGTCCCTGCCCTATCATACAGCAAGCTGKTTTTTTTTACTAATCAGATTCACATTCTTTGCCAGGAAAAAACCCCTCGTAATTTTATGACTGCTTCAATTTACAGACTTATGATGATTTGATTAAGTCATGGAAAACATACAATAAAACCTAGCTCGCTATGACATAAGGCAAGTATTTAAGAGTTAAGAGGAACAACTTRGAGAAGCCTATCACCACATTTTTCATGTGCACATAACACGGCACAATTTGTTACAGATTTAATATATCTGAAAATTCTTTATTTTCATTAACTATTTATACAAGTGAGGATAGGATTTTTTTTTCTGATTTTAGCATCATCTGATTGACCTAATAGTAACTGGGGATTTTCAAGCATGTATTTAGTTCAAAGCTCAGTAAATAGGCATTCAAAAATAAAAAAAAAAATGTTACAGCTTAAGTTTCCTGACTGTTGCTGAACAATTCATTTACATTTACGACTCATTTACATAAAACTAGATGCTGAACAACTCACTTATACTTCATGCTTTTGATATGTTTTCCGTAAGAAAAAAAATCACTGAACATAATGCATTGCTCACATCTCAGATTCTGTGTTTTCAAATAAACAAAAAGAAAATAATCATCTGACTTGTAACCTGAAATTTGATACTGTTTGAATTCATCCTCCTGATAAATTTATTGGGTGGCCACAGTAAGGAAATTAACAGCTTAACCCAAAATAATTTGATGCTATTTCTCATCACCAAACCATCTATACTGTTCATACACTGCATAGCACAGTGAATGTTGTCTTTTTTTTTTTTTTTTTTTTTTTTTGCTTTTAAAGGACTTGATGGTAAAATCATCTTTTCTTCTTACATTTACTACCAAATTCTGACTTCTTATAGCCTTCCAGTTTTTTTGCTTTATATATCTTACCCCTATAAAAGGCAAGAAGTTTCATAAATTGATACCTATCGTTCTTCTGACATAAGCTAGTACTGCATATTAAAAATTATTTTGATAAATTGGAGTGGAAACTACTGAATGAGAGGTCTGACTGACAAAAATCCTCTTCCTGAACATACAGCAACTTTTCCACTCCTTTCCTCAGAAGTCCAAAGCAGTCTCACCGCACATCTATGAAAGAATCTGATACCAAAGCAGGCAAAAGGTCTTTATCAAGTATTTGCAAGTTTTCCACATTTTCAGGTGTAGGTACAGGAAGACTTGGAAGTGTTGGAATGGTTTTACCACCATTACCAACAAAAAGGCATCTGAAATTCAAATTTCCATTTAAGCTAATGTCAAAGTTGTGCATTGGATTTTTGCCTCAAACTATTGTTTAACCATTGCTAAAG
Source organism: Eudromia elegans (assembly GCA_003342815.1). NCBI lineage: Eukaryota > Metazoa > Chordata > Aves > Tinamiformes > Tinamidae > Eudromia > Eudromia elegans. Next base: position 4,388,228 of record PTEX01000037.1, read on the forward strand.
CGACAGAGAAGATATAATTCCTGAAGCTACTAACAACTAGTTCTGCGAATAGCTTCAATTGACACTCATAACAACCTTTGCAAATACTTTCTCTGACAGGAATTTTTGAAACAAAAGGAAAAGGCACATTTTATGAGGTTTTACATTTTCTAAGAATTTGAATTCTAAGCACAGAATTCATAGAGAACTCACTTGCTCTATCAAGCCAAAGCAGTCATCTCTTTCCTCATCAGATGAATCAAGTTGTTCAATGTTATTCCGTGTTCGGTAATTTGGGTATTTGCGTCGATGCAGTCTACGCTTAGATTGTATTAATGACGACTCAGAGTCACTCTGATTTAGCAAAAAGAAAGAGGTTACACAAGAATATGTGTACAACAAACTTCCCTTTGTAGAGGTGGAAAGGTAGCTAAATGCACTGATGAATGTAAAAACTGAAATGGTCTGAGCATACAGTTCCTTCCCACAAGAAATAATTTTGCTGTAAGCCATTAGCTTTAAATTTCATTTTTCTAATTTATGATTTAACATCTTTCTAAAAACATAAGTAATCTCTACATCTTCACAGACTACTATAAATGACAGCTAGATTCAAATTACCTAATAAGTACTTTTTTTTTTTAATCAAGATATGAAACTGCCAACAAATGTTACCGAGAGGCCCAGAAGTCTGTGACTCCTCCCAGTTAAGGGAATCATCCAGTGTAGTTTTTGCACTGAATTGTTTTGTACTGCAAGATRCATTAAGTCAGGTCATTAGCTTTCTATAAAAACAGTACGATATCCATTTCTTATTGTTCTTCTTGAATTCACCATTTCCAAAGGAGAAAACGGAAGTATTCAAAAGGGGATAAAACAGAAAAAGAATCTTGAACAGTCTCACTTATCCTTATTTTTTATTATGTACCTTCAAATGTGTCTGTGATTCCTTAACTACCTCACACAGTACAGCTGGGCCAGAAAGGCTTGAAACTAACTCTGCCTTCACCTGTTCTACCAAGTACCTTACATGGAAGGAGCCTAGGCTCCCTGAAGGTAAAATAAATAAAAAAACCCTCAAGCCTTGTCCTGCACTAAGAAGTAGAAATAGAACCAGTAAGAACCCCTAAACATACTATGCATCCTTGAAGAAGTGTGCTGATTCTTACAAGTATGATTTGTTTATATCACAGGGAGATGAATTTACAGGTTTGTAAAAGTTTCTGCCTACTTTTTCTGATGACTGGAATGACTTTCTTTTCTTCTCTGCTGCATAAAGATCTATCTCCTCTTCTCCTTTGGCAATTCGATATTCTTCCTGCTTCCTACAAGGAAATTATGAAATCTATTTAGATGATACTTAAATTCAACTGAATAGTCACAGACCTCTTCTTTTTAAATGTTCTTTATAAAATATGCTAAAAGTTATTTTCCAAGAAGGCTTTTGACTTCCAGATAGAGTGAAGAAGCTGGATCTTAAAAGCAAAAGTTTTCCTCAAAGACAAGGCAAATATCAATCAAGCATATAATAAATTTTTTTTTTTAAAATTAAATCGTATTTTTTCCTTTTGTAATCATTCTACCTCCAAGAATTCAACTCTGGGAAAGCTATGTAAAAACTTTCTCATAAATGTGGCAATACATATGGCTGCATGATTGAACGGAAATATCTACCAATGCATCCTGTTTCTCCTTTTAATAAGCATGTAGTGACAATACTTTTGGAAGAGGTTGACTGCTTCTACGCTGAAGCACCTCTGCTGTTCTTAAATACTTGGCTTCAGCTTACAAAGCACTCAATGATAATAAATCATAAGTAGCTCACTACAAAGTCCTACAAAAGCACAATCTTTCTGAACTCGTGTAAATGAATTTAACCTATATTCCTGTATTCTGGAGGAAGAAAGAATCTGGGGAAATAAGCTCTCAAAGTAACTAAAAATACTGAACTATGTGAGACTAGCTCTCTCTTAAACTGACGATCCATTCATGATCGTTGGATGGACTTATCAATAAAGTTTTAAGAACAGATAAAGTTTTAAGAACAAATAAATTACTTTTCAATCTGGATCATGTATCTATTTGAGTTCAAATGTGCTAAGACTAGGTTTAAAAATAACAGTAAGGTATGTTATCTATAGTTTTACTTGCAAACTAGTAAGTTGGCTACACACCTTAGCAAAGCTGGTGGTATTTCTGGGACAACAACTCTTCGCCTCCAAGCCTGGAGGTCTCGCTCAGTAGCCATCTGGCTTCGTGGAGCATTCTGATGCATCTGACGCACTCCTTCAACCTGGCCACTGCGCCGCAGACCAATATTCGGAGGAGACTGGATGTCTAAACTTGGTCTTCTAAAAGCTAAAATAGACATTTTGGTTTTTTTAATAGACTATACAGAAAAGGAACTTTGTCTATTCTTATGAGAGGTAAGTAGTAATGATATCCCATATTGTTATCTTCATGTTCATAAACGTGTATCCAATTATTGCATTCAGGAAATCATCTGTCTTGTACAAAATAGACTGGGATTACCGGTATGGTKTTTAAACGGTCATATTTATTCCTATGTTAATAGGAAACCTATCTCTACCCGAAATTTTAGTACCAAGGGTGCGCCTCATTTTTTTTCAGTTAGTTCTGAAGGCAATCAGGCTATAAATAGAACTTCTGACAAAGTCCTTTTATGTAATCAAAATTGCAAAAGACATAGGAGTCTTTGGTTTAAATCTATAAGGGAATTTGGACCCTAAGTTGAACTTTTCTTTTTGGCTGACTCCAGAGAAATAGTACTTATAAAAACCATAYTGATTTTTCAATAATGCACATTTACTCCTAAATATGTAGCAATGTAAAATAAATCTAATTAAGGCTTTTTGAAAGAGAGAGGAAAGGAGCTTGTTTTACAATTTAATCACAGAAGTGGCAGTGTTTTTTATCCCAGAAAAAAGAATCTTAATCAGATAGCTCTATTTTAAGGGCATTTAACATCCAGACAGCATTCAAGTTAAARCCTGTTTGAAATATTTTGTGCCATATAATAAATATCAAACAAAAAAGGGAGTATTTAGTAGGAAATTCCAACCTCTTCTAGGGGTTCCTTCTCCATTTTGTAGACTACTTGAGGCAGTTTCTTGATCGGCTCCAATTCTTTGGTCTTGTTGTTGCTGCAACTGTCTAATCATGCCATCGAGAATACTAGGCTCCAAGCCTTGTTCATCCTGATCAATTGTTTGTTGGCCTATAACTTGTTCAACCACTTCTCCATCACCTTGGAAGTGTAATAACAAATAAAACAAACAGGTTCAAATTAACTAATGGATTACAGGAAATGATTCAATCTCAAGTTTGAAAATGAGAAGAATGGAATGAGAATAATTTTGGAAATTACTGAAATTCCTTATTACTGAAGAGACTCAGAATCTAAAAATCATAGTCTCTAAACAGCAGCTCCAGCAGGCGAAAAAAAAAAATAACACTTGCAAGAACTAAGGCACCCCATTTAAATCACATTTTTGTGTACTACTCACTGAAGTAGTATTTACTGTTTGACTGTTTAGCAATTTTAAGGGCTGTAGATTACAGTTGCAAGCATATAAGAAAACAACAGCACTTTTAAATTAGCAATGTCACATTTACTCTCTTCCCATCCAGAATTAACACGGTAATTTTAACTTCTTTATTATGTAGGTCTTTCAGTGATACTGTTCTTACTTGTTGCTACATATCCAAGTTGAGGTATCAAGTGTTCGTCTGCACAGTTCTCTCTTCCTGGCACCAATCTTTGATATTTTGTTGGATGAGGGTTTCCATCCACATCTACTAAGAAGGGGGGGGGCATGAGATGAGGAGCCTGTTGAGTCTGCTCATCTAGGACATAATTGTTAGAGTCTCGAATAAGTGGTCGATAGTCAGTGTGGAAGAACATCTGATCAGGAATCTAGAAAGAAATGAAGTCTGTATGTTGTCAATTTGAAAAAAAAAAAAGAACATGCTAAAGAATGGGTTACACTAATTCAAGTATTTTTTACCTTAAAAAGGAAAAGTTAAGCTCTCACTGAGAAAAAGAAAGTGCTTAGGAACTCTAAACCTGCAGGTGTGTTGGAATATTCATCTTAGAGATTTTTTAATCAGTCTACAAATGTTTTCTGAAAACAATAAACTGAGGTARTAAACACAGAAGCATCATTCTATACTTAAAATTAACTAAAATATTTTAGATTCTACTCTTATTTCTGTCCATGCAATTAAGCAAGTTTGTCTGGTTTCCATGCAAGGAAATCAGTGTTTAAAGTCCAATGTAAATTCTCAAGGTTGATTTCTTTCTTAATTAGGTAATGTTCATCAGAAATAAATCTTCCTGCAACTGAAACAATTCGTTAAATGCATGCCACTGAAGAAAAACAGCATTACACAAGTATTAGATCATATTCAGAATCTTTGCTTCTGGCAAYGACAAGCAAAATGAAGAGAATGAATTACAATTTCAGCTGAGAATCTAGTAAGGAAAAAGACACATATACACATAGAGAACAAACAAATAAAAATGAATAGAAAACATAGAATCCGGAGGTCATTTCCAACATTAACCATTCTGTGATTCTGTAATATCAGAATTTTACTTTTGACAGTTATTTCAAGAGAATAAAATGCATAGATTTCTCTAAACAGAAAGGAAGCACAGGATGGTACATAAAAAAATCATTAGATAACAGAGCACTGAACTTCATGATAAATTACAGTCTTAAAACATTAACTCATTTTGAGAAATTAAGAATAAAATTAGTTCTGATGCACTGAAAAGATTTTAGAAGATGTATTTAGAATCTTAAAGCTTTAATGTTTGCAAGGATTAGTACAGATAACATCAATGCGTTACTAAAATGCAAAACAAGTCAGTTTATGCTAAGCTAGTAGGAGGAGGAACCTTAACAATTAGGTCACTTATCACAAGGTTAAATAACATGCACAACAGCTRCTGAAGATGAAAAAGCATTAGAAAAAAAGTTCTTGAAAGCTACTCCCAGAGGAGTTTTATTACACTTTCTTGCCATGCCACAAYCATGAACATAGAAGAACTCACAAACACCGAAGAGTCAGCTTTATTTAGATCTCCTTCCCATACATTTTTATATGCCATACTAAAGGAGTAAAACAAATTAATCTAACATCTTCACTTAGAAACATTAATGTTCTAATAGAAATTTAACTTACCTTTTCATAAGGCCGACTACAGCCAAAACCAAATATCAATAGATGCCCATGAGAATCTGTACATGCAAAATGCTGCCCATCTGGTGAAAATTTACAGTCAAAAACAGCACCGTGTCCTTGGCCTTCAATCTAGATTGAAGGAAAGAAACTCAAGACGACTTTTTCAGACTTTTTTTGAGCAAACAATAACTGAACAGCAGCAAGAGTTACTCTATTAAAAGCAGTTATACACCCTTCAGAATTCCTTGTGCTTTAACTGATTTTATTAACCACCTTAAGGAAAAAGCCAGAGAATCTTAACATCAAAGTCATTTCCCTACTAACTGTATTTCAAAATTCAAATGACAAGCTATTAAATCAAGTGAATGTCACCTTCAAGAGCCACCCCACACCACTAAACTTACTGCAATAACACCTCTGTTTTTTAGACTTCTGTGAATATATATACTGGACGATATAACTCTTGAAATAATGATCTAAAACAGGACCTTTCAATCCTTTTAGCCAGCACTTCAACTCAATTTAGAGAAAACACATACTATAAATGACATAAGGGGAAAAAAAAAAAAAAAGGCCTTAGTGGTAAGAAAAAACTGGATCAACAGGTGAAGTCAGACTAGCACAATTATTGACCATGATGAAAGAAAGTCCTGCTCTCTTCCTCTAGCTCTCTCAGTCTTTACACCCGACTACAAATTCTCATGACTCATCTCCCTTCTCTCGGGCATGCTGAGCCCATCTGACTCTCTAGCCAGGAAAAAAACAGCAGTGGAAGGACGGGGGAACACTTGTCAGACTAGTGAACTGATGCAGCTTACTAAACAGTCCAGTGAGCCACACCTGATGACTTCAGTGAGGCAGAGTAGGAAAGCAGCAGCTTGGAGTAGACCAGGGAAGCAGAATCCTTTTCTGCAGCACTAAGCAGTYAAACTGACTCATGGTTAAGCTACTATCGTAGCTGTCATAACCAAAGAGTTCAAAGGTAAAAGCTCAAGAGAAACTGAACTCATGGCTTTTGCTAGATGAGGTTTTCAGGGTTGAAAAAGAGGTTGAGGGGAAAGACACACACCTGGTAACACAATAATATTATAATAAAGTAGCATGTAAACATACAGCTGCATCTTGAGAAAAGAAATTGAAGAGTTAATACAACAAAAGACAAGCACAAGTCTTACCATGTTAAAATAATGCTTCGTTTTTGTGCCTTTTGTAATATCCCATATAAAGATGTTGCCATCATGACCCGCAGACAACATAATCCTGGAATCAAAAGGATGGGTCTCCAAGACAAATACTTCATCTGCATGCCCCTAAAATTCAAAGTTGCAAATCACATGCAAACAGAGAAGAAATCTAATTAGAAGGACACTGATGCTGGAGACTTAAATCACTTGCTGTGCCATCCTCTCCTTCCAACACTTCTGGAAAATTAAGTCCCTTTAAGCTGCCTTCAAAAAAATCTAAAGACTTCCAGAAACGTAACAGCTTTTCACAGCATGTTTATCTGGATTGCCACCCTTAGAGTGCCACAGTACAAGTAGGATGCAAATCCGGGCAGCTAGAAAGACCCTATCATTCTAAATTTAATCACTGCCTAGATTCAAACCAAGGGACAAATAAATTTAGGAATTTGGATACACAAATGCACACCTTCCCCTCTCCCCGCCCCTGCAAAAAATGACAATAAGCTACTGAATTGGTGAGTATGTTATTATTTTACGGCAATCTGAAATATTTATTTCACGGGAGAAGCAAGTTCAACTCAGCAGCTAGGGAAAGCTTTTTTTTTTTTTTTTTAAAAAAAAAAGGTAGCAATTAGTTTTTGTTTTAAAACAAACAAAAAATCTACACTTGCTTTACTAGTCTTGTAGAGCTCTCAAGACAAATCAAATCCAATGATCAATTTGTCAGGCACATGTCACTGCAAATGAAGGAAGACTATGTACTCCAAAACACACGTAAAATTACATACCACCAAATCATGAAGCAACTGCCCTGTACTGGAATTCCACACTTTGAGAAGATGATTATTCACAGCCGTAACAACGTAGTTATCGTTCTGGTTCCAAGCTATCATGGTTACTTTAGGCTTCATAAATTTGTCTTCTTCTGAAGATGAATCACTACTTTAAAAGAGTTGTGCAGATATGAAATACTTTGAATTAGTCCATTTCAACTCCAAAATACAGAATAACCTGTTTTCTAGAGTTAAAAATCAGACAAAGGAAGGGACAATATGTTTGTAGTTTTTCACTGCATTTTTTTTTGCTCATTAACTTGATTTTTTGAATACAAAAGCCTGTCCTTCTTGAGTTTAAACAATTTATATTCACAATTTTTTGAAAATAGACTAGTTTAGAGAAAAAAGAAAATTCAACAAAAATATTAAGGGAATAATGATGCCATCACAGAATTAATACTTATTCAAGCACTTCTGCAGTAGCATATTCAAGTTGATTTTTCTAAAATTGATCCTCTACGTAAAAGCCCATAAAATTTGTATTTTTATTTTGAAGAATATCAATAGCAAAGGCTGTAAGAAAGTTGAAACATCCATAAGTCTTATCCTGACATGGATAAGAAACTTTGGGCAATAATATCATTTTAAATGAGAAATCAAAGTGAGTCTCAAAATCAATGCATTAATACTATGACATGATAATATTTTGTATMAACCTTAATCCATTCCCTCTTGTTTCTAACCCAAGAATATACCGTGTGTGTATATATGGTAGGGTACCATATCATTTCCTTTCAGCATTTCAGTCAAATGAAGGAAGCAGACTTTTAGATGTTCTCATGTAACACTATTTCCCATTTCAACTAGTACTCTGTTCTACAATGAATCCTGCTGTTGTATACACTACTATAATTGTACATACTATCCCACAGAGATGCTTAAATTTTTGCTTTATTTCTATTGAAAACGCTTGTTTTTTTATAGCCGCACCACACTGATAGCTTGCAATCATCCTCTGATGAAGTACAACTGAGTTCTGTATCTAATCAATATCAAATTCATAAGGTTTCTGCCTAAAAGTTTCCTAAAAGACAACCTAGCATTCTGTATTACCGAATCTCACCCAGCATGCAGGTTTATCCAGTGCCTTATAAAATCCTTTTTTTCATAAGTATTGATGCTGTTCATACTGCATGGCACTAGCATATTTTGAAGTGTTCAAAAGGAACAATTAAAATAGTYTGCAAGATCAGTTCTTGATGAAATCCACTGATCACTTATCTGTTTTGGAAAGAGCTCATTATCTACCTCATCTTTGTTAACCCATAAAAGTTTGTCCTACCACATCAGGCACTTTACAAAAGCCCAGATGAAACACAGCATGTCTTTTCTAAGATATCTGTCTTTGTTAAAGAAAAAAAAAAACTAGTTAGTTTGGCAAAAATCTACATTTGAAAGCTAAATATTATTGATATGTTTACTTAAGCGCAAACAAAAATGTAAGCTATTATCATCACTGGAAAATCATTAATTCACTCTAAAAATTACACCACTCAATCTTAATATTGCAAAGACTCATTGTCAGACAATGTGCTTGATGACTTTTTCAAACTTTCCAACTTTATGCAACAGGAATGACAACACTTCACCTACCCTGGTAATCGATCAGCCATATCCAACAAAATACTCCTCCATTCCGCTTGTTCAAAACGCCAGATCCGAGCTGTTCCATCTCTGCTTCCACTTATGAACCTTTAAGAAAGTTAAAAACAAAGTAGTTATCAGCCCTTCAACAGAACTTCTATTTTCAGGTTTTCAGAATTACAGAGTCATAAGCACAAAATTTAAAACATCACAATGAAAGACTGATGAAGAAGAAATCTTCAATCTGTGTTTGAGAGGAATCTTTACAGTTTCCCCTGGTTAATCTTCTTTCCAGAAGTCCAAGGGGAATTTTTGTGAGCTGAAGCAGAGCAGTTGTCAACAAGTCTATTAGAGAAGCAAGCTCCAAATTTAAACTCATTTTACAAAACCTACCACCAACTTTTTCAATTACRGTATTTTAACTAAGGTTTTCATAGGCACTCCATTCTGACGCTATCAGATACTAATAACTTACATGTAGCATCAAGAACAGCTCAGGCTAGTACAACTTGAGAGTCTACCAGGCACAACAGCACACAGAAAAGACCAAAAAGAAGGGCTTTCATTAGATAAGCCGCAAAACTTATGGCTCAGCTTCCCTTTCATAAACTGCTAAACTATCAGTACGACAGAATGGAAACTCATGGATTCATTTTAGTAATAATTTAAAATCCTAAATATCTTCTATAAAAACTGTTAGTAAGGAAAAGCATAGAGAGATTTTCCTCATTTTTCACACAGCCTTTTAAAGATAATCCATGCAAGCATGACAGATCAGCACAACAATATGCCAAATACAAGTACAGTTGTAGAAAAATATATKTAAAAGGAAAAAAAACTATAACTTCCCAACCAAACAGGCTAATRTTCTTGCCAAAATTATCTTGCTTTTAAAAAGAAAAGGGACCCAGTAAAAATAGAGTTGTACCTTATGACTGCATTTCAAGTATRGATTAAGATTTTCAAATCAGTTTACACAAAGAACACTTCTTTCCCTCCCAAGACAGCTGCACTAATAAGATATGTATATTATTAACCAAAAAGTGATAGCATTCCTCCATATAGTAAAAAGCCACTTAAAGATATCATCTAATAAAGTTCAATAGAAAACTGAAGCATTTAACTGAAATTTAACTACACTCTCTTGGATTAGTCCAAGTGTCTACTTAAGCAGAATTTCCCTACTGGAAACCTCCAGGTGAGAACAATAATACATTCTTAACTCCCCAAACCCTCAAATTATTGTTTATTTCCATTTGGGTATCTTTCAACATACCTATCACCACTATTAGAAAACTGAATGCTGTCAACTTTGTCCTGTAAGATAAAAGTTAAACGTGTTAGAAATTACATTTTTTAAATAGGAAATACATTTCTGACAAATCTCAGATGTCAATAAAAAAAATTGCCATTTCAAGCTGTTTTAATTGCAGGATGAATCAATCCCAATGGCTTACCAGAATTCTCTATTTAAAATGCCAGTTTTAAACAACATCTCTCCAAATGTGAACTGCTGAATTAACCATTTAGTATTAATTTGGCAATCAACTACTTTTTGAATTGAATTTCATGCATACTTCCAATACTCTAAACCAATTATAATCAAAAGTAATGTGTTTCTCCCACTGACTTACACAGTCCTTAAATGTACAATTAGCTATTCATTTTTATCACAGTTAAGAAAAAAAAAAAACATAGGTAGCATACCCTGCTTCAATTACCTCCTGGATCTGAAAGTCTTCTTTGCATACAGTGATTTGATTTAATTATTATCAAGCAACTCTATAATATGAACGGTTAAAGTGAGATCAAGTGTATTCTTTATACTTTACCCTTCTATGCATTAAAAGAGTCAACTCATTTTGAGACTACTGGTTGAAATTCTGCACATATTTTTAAAAATACTCACTAAAAAAACATTATTACAAATCCACTAGTGATATTAACTTCCATTTTTAACAATATTTTGACCAACTGGTTACTGGAGTTAACAGTCTTACTTACAGCATGACTTTCCAATTCAGCTATTTTCTCAGGTGTTTCAGAGCCAAAATAATACATCCTGATGACATGGTCAGTACTGCCAGTTGCTAAAAACATACCACCTAAAAATCAAGTATTATTAATCTAGTAGATAAGTTAAAACAGATCAACAACATTTCTCAAATACCTACAAATAAAGTCTGAAGACTGTCAATTTACCTATGGTCTTCCATTGCTATTCAAAGGTGGAGTGAAATCCCCTTCCCTCCTTCCCTAAAGCTTTCAGATATATGAAAAAATGCACATTCAACGTTTCAAACATGCAAAAGTGTACAATTAGGGGAATGCTGAAACACTTATTAATTGTACACAGGAGCAATTATGGAGAACATGGCAAGTCATCATGATTCCATTATTGTAGCATGAATGTCATTTGTGGCAGGTCAAACACTTCAAAAAAACCCACAACATGCTTATAGATTTATGGATTTTTTTAATAAGAAGGTRTGAGTATTCTTGTATACAGCCTAGCACAGAAGCAGAAACTATTCTTGACAACCACTGCTGCTTCTGATGATTGTGGCGTCTTAGAGACAAATTTTGGGAAACCCTAAACGTTACACTAAAGAAAAACATCATATTATACTAAGGGATTAAACAAAAAAGCTTGTAAAGAGGGTTAAAAGGTAAATGTAGTGATTTTTAAACAGGTGATTTTTACTTCTGCAGGCCGGCAGTAGCAAATAGAAAACTTAATCACTTAGTTTAGTCATCTTTCACTGTAAGCCACACTACTCCATGACAAACTTAAGAAAACAATTCACATATATACAATTACATAATACATTGACCATTYGCTATATATTTTAAGTTGCGATAACCAGACAGTCATAGAAACTCTTCGCAGGGGAAGGAGAAACTGCAATGCTAAAACAAACAACTAAACAACATTTACTCACCTACACTGAACGAAGAACAAAGCATCTGAACCCCTGGTCTAGGCTTCTCTGTGAACTTCACTGGTCGATTGCTTAAAAAGAGAAGTTGCTTGAAACAGGACACACCATGCAAAACTTGGCTTTTATCAACCTCTTAAAACACACTAGTATGTTTCTAACACRTTTGACATAATTGCTTCATCTTGTATACATACAGTAGCATCTGTGCCTCTTGTATGGGAGACAACCAAGTTTACCTCTTTTCAAAATGAGTGTGTACACACACACATGTGATATTTAAAGCTCACACACACTCAGCATTTTGCAGAAAAAGTCATATGCTGGTATTACCTAGCAAGGACATGACACAACAGAAAATATATGATCTCTCCCATCTGTTAGTACAACTTACAACTTCCACAATATATCYACAAGTACAGAACTAGTGTCCTCACATTGTAAAATTCCAATGGAAGAGAACATAAGGTCTACTGGATACCACATTACAGAACCCTTTGGAAACTGGTAGGATTTTGCAGTGCAGAAAATCAAATACAAGATCTAGAACACTGCCAATGGTGATTTAAGCAGACTAACTGCCTGTTCCACAAACAATGTCACACCAACTGGGAGACTATGTACTAGAATCTTATGTTAAGTAGCTACTTTAAAAGAATTACACTAGGGAGGATAATCCCCCCCACACTGTGACACTTAAAAGTATTGGAGGTTTCTTCTCATTGCTTTTCTGCTCTCCAATGCAAGTAGAACTATTTACCAGATATATGTTTAGAACTCCATTAGAAGAATGATTTCTTATCTATATTTGTATGATAAAAGACACAGAAGTTCAAAGTCATGAGAATTTGCATTAAGAACTACAAATGATTATGTCCTCACAATCTTATTTAAACATCATCTGCATCTCATTCAGCGCTCCTGATTCATTTCATAAGCAGAATAACTAAGAACACAATTAAAATAATCTCCTCCTGCAGCATATCCCTAAAGGTTCTCCAAACAAAAACATCTCTCTTATGGGCACTGTTGCAGTTCTGCTATTTTTRAAATCATGCATGAATTAAAAAGAAAATCTTTCACCCTCCAAAGTATGGACATTTTCAAAACAGTTGTTCTAATATAAAATGAATTATTTTATATCAAGCAACATTATTTCAATCAAGAGCACCATGGCATAGGAAGAGTTAATCAATAACTCAGTTACGTACTTGAATTTCATGGAATCTGTATCCCATTGCCAAAAGCAAACAGTTCCATCAGCGCCAGTAGAGACCATATATCGCATGGATCCTTTAGCCATTGGACTAAACTAAATATTGGGAGGGGGGGAAAGAAGAGAAAAGTAAAATCAAATCCATAAAGAGATATTTAGAATCTAAGTAGGAATTTATAAAAATGTTAACGTAAAATCTTGGATTTAGACATTTTAAACAATTAAAAACAGTTGCTGAGAAATGTCAAGTTTTCACTGCTTATTTTTTCCATTATTCACTGAAAACTTCCCTTTTCTTTTTTTCCCCTCATGCTCTGTTCTATTTGTTACTTCATCATTGGAAGTT
>PTEX01000037.1:4410264-4420367 GCA_003342815.1 Eudromia elegans
CCGCAGCCGCCTCGGTGCTTTTACCTGATTCAACGAGCGGCGGGGAGGCGCCACCGCAGGAGGAGGCCGCGGGCTCGGCCATGGCGGCCCCGGCACGGCGGCCGCTGCGAGGCAGGAGCGGGGCTCAGGCAGCGTCTGGCGCGGGCAGGGCCCGGCTCGGCTCGGCTCGGCCCTGTCAGCGCCGCCTTCCCCCCGCCGCCCCCTCCTCCTTCGTTCCCTCCCTCCCTCCGCGCTCTCCCCCCGCCTCGCGCGCTCCCCTGCCTCCCACGGGCGCCTAGCGCGGCCCCGGCGCCGCCGCAGCCGCCATGGCCGCCGCGCGAGGTGCCACGGCGCCGCCAAACGCCACCTGCGCGCCCCGCGGCGGCGCGGCCGGAAAAGTAGTCCCGCTCTGGGGCCTCGGCCAGGGGAAGCGCTCGCCACAGCGCGGCCGGGGGGACGGAGGGGCGGCCGCACCAGCGGAGCGGCAGACGGCGGCGGGGACCGGCGGTGCGCGGGGACGGGGAGGGTAGACGAGAAGGTGCCGGCAGCGGCGCGGAGGGATCAGGCGAGGGCGGCGGTGTGGTGGCCGCGGGGCGGGGCTGGGGGGGGCGCGTCACAGCGGCTCCGGGCGCGCGGACGTTCTCGACCGTTGGGCGACCGTTGCGCCCGGTCGCCCGTGAGCGAAGCGCGCGGCTCCCTCAGCGCCCGGTGGGCAACGGCCCTTCCCCACCCCTCTCTGGAGCCGGGAAAAGGGGTGGATTTTGCGCCTCCTTCCCTGAAGTGGCAGCTCCGCCTCGGTGGCTCCTCCCGCCTCTCTTCAGAGGAGGAGTAGCTGCCCCATCAGCCCTGTTTATAGGGGCTGTTGATAGTGGCTTTTTTTTCTCCTCACAAGTTGTTCTTTACCTCTGCCCACTACAAAGGCTCATGTTAATGTGGCAGTGGCCACACTCTCACTTTCATTGTTTTAAATGTGGGGCCATCTCTTTCTCCGCTGTATCCCATTCTCCAACTGACACAGCTTGATATGCACTTTCGGAGGCTTTGAGGCAAAGTGGTTTTTTCCCCATATGAATGCCGAAGTAGTGCTGTGCTTTGTCAATTTCATCAATCTCACTGCCTCAGGGATGCTGCCGGTGCCCGACAAGCAACTTTTGTAGGTGCTTGATGCGGGACCTGAGGGCAGGCTGTGCCTCTGCCTCTCCCTCCTCGCCACCTGCTAACGACTCCTGCACCACGATTCAGACTGCGGAAAATCAACACAATTCTCCTAGAAACCTCCCCTCCCAAGAGGTGTGCGGTCCCGTGGAGCAGCAGGTCCTTGATCCCGCTCTGCAGCTTTCCCTGCCAGGCCCATGGCTTTAATTAAAGCTGGATGCACTTGAGCACGCCGGCTGTGCTCTGGTTTCACGTAAAGYGTGGCCATCTCCCTGACATGAGAAAATCAAGTCTGGGAGGGAGGGAGGTGCAATGTGTAGAACTGCCATCTTTCAGGTAGCAGCACTATACAAAACATGTTTTAGTGACTCAGTGAACTCCCACAGAACCACTTTTTACTCTCTCCATGCTGTATTTCCAAAGGGACGGTTTGCATTTTGAATACAGCATTATATGCAAATTGCCATCAACTGCCACTCCATTCCCTGCTTCAGAGTAAATACCTGGTACCATTACAGCATCCAAAATATCCCACGGTCATTCTGGTCAGATGAGTCTACATACCTTCCCGTCCGTTGTCCACATACAGGATTGACATCTTGTGCCAACACGTACAATTCCTCATCTTCCCAACAGCCAAGCCACTGCGCTCTCTTACGGTTACGTGTTGGCATTTCATGGCATGTGGACCAGGGCAACAAACTGCACTCTCTGCCATTTATATARTTGTCTTCCTTAAAGGGTACAATGGGCTTGGCAGAAAATCAGATTTCCTTCTCCCAGGTGGACAGCTTATGATGAGTGAAGAACTGCACTTTCAGAGCAGCCATTTCTCTYCTTCTCAAAGGGTGCCCAAGCAGCAGTTATCTTTGCATTAGATGCTACGAGAACCCTTTCATGGCCATTTCTACATGGATATAGAGCTCTGGGGACTCGGGCGCTAGAGCTGTGAAATGCATCCCTTCCCATTACTGCAGAATCAATCAAAGGGCACGCAATCAGTCCACATTTCATAATTCAAGAAGTTGCTCAGCTATGTATTTACTTGGCATAGTGTGTGTTCTTAGCAAAGTACATTTCATTCTTTCCTTTAGCAACAGCAGGCTCTGGTACCGCTGTTCTTTCCTGCTTTCAATATGAAACCTTCTCTGTCCTGCAATGGATCACTTCCATAACAAACTGAGAAATCACCTTTTTTCTTTTTTCCTTCCAAACAAATATTAGGGAGCAGTTCTGATCACATAAACACTGGATAATAGTATTTAGACAGGATGGTGGAAGTCATCCCAACTTTGACATTATAGTCTCAACACAGAAAAGACATTCAAAAAGGAGGCAAAATAAAAAGGTTGTTTCAAGATACTTGCCTGCAAATTTCATGGTCATTTAACTGATTTTTTTTTTTACATGCTAAAAATACAAAGTAAAGAAAGTAAATATACTGTGTATACTACCAAGTGTTATGCTACTACTAAAGTTAAAGTGACAAATAAGGTAACTGGGGGAAAGAAAAAGTGGCAGAAAACCACAGTTCAGGCCTCGCAGAGTATCACAGAATATGAAGCCAAAGCTACTGTCAGATGAGCTCTGCTAGGAACACAGCTCTGTGGGATGAGGCTAAAAGCATATTGTGGTGCAGCATTAGATCGCATCATCTAGAGAAGAAAGGAAAAAATAAAAGGTCAGGAGTCAGTGAGAGGGAGAACATTTACTATAAGCAAAGCTGTTTCAAAGTTTCTGTAAACAAAACATTCCTTTAAAAAGTGGTAAAAATGGCAAAATGTTTTCTCAAGTGAAAACATCTTTTGAGAAAGATAGAGATAAAAGTTAAAAAATAAAAAAAAAAAAAGATGATGAAGGCACCAAACATGAACAGGAAGCAGACACCGCATGCACAGGTGGTCATAACAGAATAAGCAGGTTCTCAATCAAGGGGAAAAAAAGAAGAAACAAAGAGGTGRCAGTTATCTGATTAACGTCACATACTGTTAAGATAAAGCCATGCTACAGTAGTACTTATTGCATTATGGCAAAATAATGTAAGTATATAAAAGGCAGTTTTAGGCAAACTGAAGAAACACTGTACTATCTATCTATCTATATATAAAATGTTAAGTAACATATACTCAATATGCCCTCCCCCTGAAAGGCTGTCAAATCTTCAACAACGATTTAATTTTCTCAAATACAGCTAAGCAGCATCAGGAGAGGTTTGTACTACTTCAGTTAGTTCTCGGCCCAGCTATGTTTTATTTGCAACCACAGCGTGTGAGCCTGCAGCCTTACGCCTGGGGTTCCAGCGTGCCTAGAGCTGCTCGCCTGGCTCCTGCCACCCGTTGCTGCTGGTGAGACGCAGTCAGCACCTTGCACAAGTTCACAGCCTGGGTTCCTTTTTCTGCAGGCACCTGTACTTTTGCTGATTTTAAGGCAGGAATTGTGGAAATGGTTAAGGAACCACAGGCCTGCTGACCCCAACACTGAAGTAGAATACAATGATGCTCGAAGGGCCTTTGTGTTGATTATGTAAATACTGTGGTAGTCCCAGTACAACAGCACACACATCTGATTGGTCCTACCTTTCAGCATTCTAGAGGACTGCTTGGTGCTGCTTCCTCATTAAAGCAACAAACAAAAAGAGTTAGATCCAAGACAGACCAAAAGACCTCATGCCTAGTTATTTTTTAAAGGGTTTTTGTTTTGTTTTGTTTTGTTTTAAAAAGTTTTGAACACGATAGAAATAGCACAAGGGTATCCGTTTCCACATCGAAAGTACAAACAGGACTGCAACTACTGTAGAAGTTGGGAGGCTGCAGGTGCTTAAATGCAAGTGCCGCTCACTCACTGTTTGTCCACCTACCTCTTGAAAATGTTAAGAATACGGTCAAATACATATAAGAAAAAAACAGGACTTTTATTTACTGCTTTCCAAGAAAAACACAGCAAACTAGACTATCAGTTATACACCAAGTTGTGACAGTCATTGCTAACAAAGTCAGGAGCTAAAGAAGCTTCCTTTCACAATGAAGATTTAATTTTAGCTTGGTGACTACAGACACTGCGAACATTTCTTGAATTTTTTGTTCATATAGATTCTGGKTTTTTTTCTTAGAAAAACCCACAAGTTTTATGTCTTAGAAGCCTATTCAAATTATTCTTTGCCACTATACTTGAATACTGGCATGATAAGGTGTTATGTTGCTGAAGCAGAAACTTTTACTTATTCAGTATTTAAAGATATAATAAAGGTTTACATCTTTTGCAGCAGTTACAAAATTGTTGGAAAAACATAAAACTGCATTTAACAAAAATAACTTTGTCACAGATAATACAGTACTCAGCAAAAAAATCCAACACTAGGGAGCAGTTTTATTGGGTAAGCAATTCTACTGATGGTACAATCATAGATAAGTAACTACAATGTTAAGACATTTTCCAACACATCATAAATTCCCAAGTTTGAACTGTTATGCTTTGTTTAATAGGATAGAAAAACTGTCCCTCACTGCCTATGAAAAGTGAAGCCTAACCAAGACTTCCAAGTCCTCAACACTCCATTAATCTCTGGTATCATAGAAAACAACCAATACAAGATTTTACCACTTTAAAAAAGCATTTATACTCATCTAAAAATGTAAAAAAATGGATCAAGTTGGGATTTTTTTTCCTTCTTAAAAATGTGCTTTCTAGAACTACTAAAAAACTTGCATTTACAAAATAGTTGATAAAAATAATCCTCTGAATTGTACAAGAAAGGTATTAAGGACCACCAATTAAAGAGTCGGTACAAGATGTTACTCGGACTTAGCTTCTTTCTCTACTGCTGCATCAGATGCTGGAGTCTGAAAAGAAAGAAAAAAAGAGGAAGTTCATACAAAACTTATCGATCAAGACAACTCCATTTAGATGGGATATCTCACTGCATTTGCAACATTAGCTAAAACCAGAATGCGGCACCAGTATTCTTATGAAAACTATACTTCCAAATCTTCCCGGCAGCACCAGCAGAATATTTAGTCACAGCATTACCCAAGCAGAAACTGTAACGCCTGTTTGCATGTTTTCACTCACACCTGGGGGAAGCTTTTCCAGAATCAAGTGTAAGGGCCACTTCCATGCACAGCCATTATTCTGTGCAAACGTTAGTGTGGCTACAAGAGTCCACTGGCCTTTCACAGTAGTTTACAGACACTACTGTATTATTGTAAACAGTGGTGTCTAAATAATATTCAATAAGACAGATTCTACTTTTGCCTCTTCAGGACTTCGGAATCTATCAATACAGAAATCTCGGCCAGTGTGCCCAATATGAGACCAGCATGACCATATGCCCCAAAAGTCATTATCCATTCCTTAAATGTATACTTTTTCTTATACTAGTAATTAAAGAGACCACAATTGAGAAATAGTGCCAGATTTAACTTTCACTGGTGTTGCTGAGATACCATGTGCACATATTTAAAGTGAAAAGACCAATTTATATGATGGTAACATAGTGCTAGAACACAAAATTAAACCMATTAAACCACAAAATTAAACCTATTTATAGCAGATTCTCACAAAGATCATACAGTAAATTTGSAAATGAAAAAGTTACCCCAATGAAGTTATCCTGTACACTGAAATATCACTGTACCCTCCTCACCCATCAAAACCCACTATTTGCCTAAAACTCAAATACTGTTTTCCACTAGTACAAGATATATTTGTTCAACACAACCACCAGACAGGAAGCAGTAATCACATTTTTAAATTAATGAATCATTTCATCGTTAAACTGATTTAAATGAGCGAAGCAGCCAACTATAGTAGTTGGCTGTTATTACAGAAGTATAGAAGTAGCCTTTTACTACACAAAAACTTSTGTGTTTTATCCAGTGTTAACAGTGGCCCTATTAAGAGGCACTGCCTCTTTCTGAAAAATCTTGTCCTTCTAAATTTAAAACTAAATTCTGGACATGTCCAAAAGAAAAAATGAAGAAAATGAATACAATAGAAGTTGCTTAAATTAGACAATCACTAAACCAGAAACATAAACACATCCATTTTAACACAGCACTACAACCACATCAGATCTGACATATTCATTTCTTCAGTAGTAACAACTATAAATTAGTCCTTGCCCCTTCTTTTCCATTCCCGCACACATCAACTAAGATGTCTGTAGAACTCCTACTAAAAGGAGAAAAAAAAAAAATTTTGGCCAAACCATTTCAGTTTTACATTTTCAGAATTTTTAAACAGTAGAAACTCTTTCCAGAGGAAGAATTTCCAAGAAAAACAAATGGTTTGTTTAAAAAAAAAAAAAAAAAAAGGGAGGGGAAACCACTTTTCTAAGAACAGATTCAGCAGATTCACTATTTGTACTCAAGATAGAAAAATCCAAAGTTCTACAGAAAACAACTTTCATCTTCTCAAACAAATATAGAAATCTCAATCATATTATTTTACCAAAACCTACTAGAAGGCAAAACAGTTCTTAGAAACACATTACCTTGTATTCAAATTACAGTAAAATTTTCACTTTTGTCCTTCATTTCAGGGTCTGTATCACATCACTGCAACTTTACTACCCTCTTTTTGAAAGAGCTGAAGTTTTTGTGACCTATGTATTGATGTTTTCATCATAWACATATTTCATTTGGTCAAAATAGATTCTGATGGTAAATGCTCCATATCTAAGCTGAAATACATCTGTCAGGTGATTACACAAATCATTACAATACTTCTGTTGCCTTGCAGTCAAAAACGACCAAAACTTTACCTCCTCGCTTTTCGTTTCTCCATTTTCTGCAGGAAGGTTGTCCTTTGTCTGTTCTTGATTTGTCTCTTCTGCCTGCTTTCCTTTAGGCCCTTTCTTCCCTTTTGATTGAGCTTTCTTGTCCTCAGATTTATCCTACAATGAAATACAATTCCAGTAAGTAACTGCACATGATGTAATATGAAAATAATAARCAATAAAACAGGTGAATTTGGTGTAAGCAGCAGGAGTCATCACTAACCATCACTGAGCTAATGCATAGCTCAGYTGTTGAAAAGGATTTTTCAAAACTGTATGTAGACCAACAATCATTGATTCAAATAGTCAGGAAAATGAGAGAATCTAGTCAAGATCAGAAAGTGACCCCAGCTCCATGCTGAATACCACAGTTTACAGAACAGCTCACAGAATCTAGAATCACTGCACTGTACAATAATTAAAAGCACTGCTCAGTCTCATGCAATCCCATCTGAAAAAAAGTCATCACAGCAAGGAAAAAAAAAAAAAAAAGGTATTGAATTTCAGTGGCCAAACAAGCCACTGAATTTGTAATACACAGTTTATTTGCTCATCTTTGTGGCAGATAAAACAGCTGTGCAGACCTTTTGCTTTCTAAATACAAAACACTTCAAACATTCAACTTCCGTTATGCTGACCAAATTTATCTGATTTAAATAAATGCATCATCTGAAGTTTTCATTTTCATAGATATGACAGTATCTCAGGCACATCCTTTGTACCTGCATTACTGTTGTTACTTTGGCAGGGAAAAAATATTTGCCCAAGAGCCTTTTTTCTCCTGAAAGTATGCAATATACTCTTCTGAATCYTCCACCAAGAAATCAAATGCTACAAAGTTTGCCAGTCCTCCAGCTGATACTCATACATAGTTCTGAAACAATAAAATATTTTGTAAATAAAAGTACCAGTTTTGACAATTGTTTGTCAAATATTAGCTTTTTTCCACAATGGCACTATYATTTTTAAATGACAAATTAACTCTTTCTCTTAATATCTGTAGTCTGGAAAAGTAAAAAGAGAATTCAATACCTTCACATCTGTAAGGAGAAKAATCTACGCTAATTTACTGTCTCTGACCTCAAATTCACTCAGAGTAACAAAGTCCTCATTTTGCTYATTGTCAGATTACTATTACAAACCACTTCATGTTTTCACTGCCAGGATTCTTCTACACAAGAAGCTTGCTGTTAGGTTATTGAGTTAATGTAAACATTCAACTTTTCCTTAACTACTTGAATACATTTCCCATTCCACATAAATGCAAATTTAAAGTATTTTCTTCATTAAAGATAAAATTTTGTCAAGAGGCTGCAATTATAGAAGTTYAACTTTTTTATCACATCTACAAAAGATAAAAATGCGTTAACAAAAGACTCTGAAAGTGTTCGAGTTCAGCTCATTTTATGAGGAATAGTCCATTTACTAGTATTCATAAATAAACATGGCATATCCTCAATAAAATTCTCACTTCAGATCTCTTAGTTTTGGTAAGTTATATGATTTCTTCCTTGTGAGATCTCAATTGCCAAAATAATGCACACAGGAACAGCATATTTCTCCCAAATAGTGAGCCTTTCTGCTCTATACAGATATTCAGTGTTCTAGAATGCTTTAATAAGAGACTCAGGTTTGTCTTATGGCCCTTGCGCAAATCCTTCTAACATCCAATCTAAACAAGTAAAAATAATAATGATAAAAAGTGTCAGCTAACTAAATCTTCAATGTTCCATAACACCTGAGAAATGCTTTGGTCTCACTTTTGGAAGAAATATATTTGTCTGTCAACAAAACCATAGAGAAAAATATACTGAAGGTGAAATAAAAGCCCTTGACAAAGTCAAAAAGGCTAATAAATCAGAAAAAAAAAGTATCTGCATTAAAATAACATTTTATGGGTGCATTTTGCTAGAATTTATATTTGGTATCATAACAAAATTTGTGATGTATTCATTTTATGTAATGCCTTCACTCTACACGACCCAGTCAAGCAGTAAGTTCCCAACTATGAACTATGCCAACATTATTTTTTAATGATGAAGCAGTTACAAGCAGCAGATTAGTATCATACATACCAGGCATTCACTGGCATTATGAAGAGATTTAACRTGGTTCCCCCTTACCCTTTCACTCCAAAATCAACATGCAACTCAAGCAGATCTGGAAAACTTACAGAATTCTTTAGATTTAAAATTTGAAGGATATAACTACGTTGATATCATTGTCATAAAAGACCATTTTTGGTCTTTTAAAAGACCACTAAAGTGAAAATACAAGTTTGCAAGGAAGAGTTCTATTAGCCTCTTTGAAATGCTTTAAAGTGATGCATGTGAAAAAAATTGTGATCTTAGGAATATATTAAAAAGCATGCATATCTAAACGTGGCAACAGACACACAGCCACTTTCAGTTCTCTAAGAAAAAAACAAGAAATGTATTGTATAAGCCAGCTATTGCAAAACTCAAGCGTTACTGAAAGTCTTAAAGAATTACAAAAAACACACCTATTAYCACACATACATACAAATATGAAAACTAGAACATGTGAACAAAAACTCAAGTATGTTCCAAGTCTGCCTACATACTTCAAAAACATATTACCATTCTAATACGTTGCTTTAAACTGCAAGCATATTCTAGTCTCTTACTGGAAATTAAATTTGACCACAGCATTTTAAACCTCCAAGCAGCTACGATCCATGCAAAAATGTTATTTGTTACTATAATTGTTATATTATCCTGCTGTTATAACATGGATGTTTACAAGAAATAGGAACATAAGAAATAGGAAATGAGTGTGCACTCGCCCAACAAACCACAAGCTCTCCCTCCATCCCCTCTTCCCAGCGACTCTCACCTTTGCCGCTGGCTTTTTGGGCTTCGGCTCCTCTTTGGCAGGAGCGGGTTTCTAGGGGGAAAGCAGTACAAGTCAGGGAAGGGTTGTCACCCCTCGTTCCCCCCGTTTCCCGGCAGAACCGCGCCGTACTTACAGCGGAGAGCCGCGCGGACCTCCTTTTKGGCTGAGGGCGACAGAAAGCGACACATGGTGAGCGCACGGTGCGAGGCCGCCCCGGCTCCCCATCCCCCCCCAACCTACCTCCTCGCCGGCCTCCGCCGCGGCCGCCACCTGCCAAGACAAACACGCGCGCGTCAGCCGGCGCATGCGCGCAAGGCCCTGCGCGCCGCACGCGCGC
>PTEX01000037.1:4420582-4457554 GCA_003342815.1 Eudromia elegans
ATGGCGCAGCGCACGCGGCCCCGAGCCAGCACCCCGCGGAGCTGCTGCTGCTGCTGCGGCCGCCTCACGGCGCGGCGCTGCGGCTGCCTGCGAGCGGAGCGCGCCGTGCAGGGAAACCGCCCCCCCGCCGCCCCATCCCAGCAGCGCCAGCGGCGCCGCGACAGGATCCAGCCGGATTGGAGGAGGGGGTGGGGAGGGGGCCGCGGCCGCCGCGGGGGGAGGGGGTTGCTCGGCAGCGGCGGCACCGCCCCCGCGRCCTCAGCCCCGCCCCCGGGGTGGGGGGGCGCTGCCTGGAGCGAGCGCCTCACCGAGCACCGCCTGCGTCTGCCGCCCGCGCCTGATTGGCTCGCCCGCGTCACGTGGCCAGCCCCGGCGTCGGGGGGGGGAGGGTGGCGCGCGCATGCGCGCTCGCGCGGCGGGCATGGCGGAGAGCGGCGCGTGGCTGCTCGTGCTGAGYGCCGTGTTCCTGTGCAGCGCGCTCAAGATCCTGCTGCCCTCCTGCTCCGCCGCCGTGAGTGACGTCACCGCCACGCCCCCCCCACCGTTCCCGGGCGGCCGTTAGGGCGGTTGGGGCCTGGGGCTGGCGAGTGATTCCCGGCGTCGTGAGGGCTGCGGGGGGAAAGGCGGCGGCGGTGTCCCGGGGAGCCTCGGCACCTGCGTGTTYGCCTTCGTGTTCCTCTTGGACACGTGCATGGAGGCATAGCGCGGGGAGTTAGGAGGGGACGCCACTGTGTAACGGGGGGGGAAAGTAAGCTCTTCAACGAGAGCAGAACTGGGAAACCTGCACAGGAATTAGTATGTCTCCAGGCTATTAAAGAAAATAATTATGAAAAGTCAAAGATGTTGCAGAGATAGGAAAGGTAGCTGTGCTTTATCTTTTGCTTTTTTAATAATGGGCATGCCTGTTTCTGGAGGTGTGGATGTAGAATTTGGAAAGTTTAACACGTGAAAACGTTATTTTTGCAACACAAACACTGAGGAGGACACCCCTTTGTCTGATCTTCAGCACTCCGACAGAAAGCACCGAGGTGTAGATAACTGTAGATGAGAGAAATCAGAACCAATAACCTCTGTAACAAGTAAGATCAATAAGACAAGTATGTGAGAAACCAGTTTTCTGTCATACTGTTCTTTCACATAAATAGCGTCACTATCACACACAGCAGTGCACACTTTTGGAATAAGGCATAAAATCTTGTTCTAGAACAATCTGGTAGCAGCACTTGGTGTTACAGTAAATGAGGAATTGAAATATCTGCTCAGTGTTCTGCTCTGGCTCTCTCSAAAGTAATGCAGTGTTCTAACCGACCCCAGTATTGGTAAAATTCATTTATGGAGAAAAAAATGCGTAGCTGTCCTGGGGGTCAGAGCAAAACAATAAGAAAGACGAACACATTTCTAAGGAAGAGCAAGTGAAAAGATTTATGTCTTTTATATCTTACTTTCTAAGGTAAGAGAAAATCATCTGTCTACAGCATTAATTTTACTTTGCACTTTCTTGGTTTATATCTCAGTCAAACAGTAAGAATTTTCTGACTTCAAAACATGTGGCAGAACATACAAAATCAAGGTTTTCCCTGGTCCTCATGAAAGGGTCTGATTTTATGGGAGATTTTGAGTATGTAAGCAGAAAATCATGCTTTATACATATTCCTCCAAATGAAGTTAATCTTGGTTAAATAACCGCTATTATTTCTTTACTTTTTAGATATCCCGACTGTTACAAAAGGATGCTGAGCAAGAATCCCAAATGAGRGCTGAAATTCAGAACATGAAGCAAGAACTCTCAACCATTAGTATGATGGATGAGTTTGCTMGATATGCCCGTCTGGAAAGAAAGATTAACAAAATGACTGACAAGCTTAAGACTCATGGTAGAGTGCAATGTTTACTGCCCTGTATATATGAATTATCTTATGTATATTTCTCCTCATCTCTTTTTTTTTTCTTTTATCCCTTTCTACTATACCTCACACGCTTTTTTTTTCTTTTATTTTGCCCCTTTTTTTTTTTTTTTTAGTCTTTCTGCTGTGCGTGGTTCTGCATGCACTGGGTGCAATCGTTAGATATTCTTTTCACAAGGATTTTCATGGGCTTCCCTATATAGCATATTAACTGTTCCTTAGTGATGCTCATCAGAAAATTGTGGAAAAGGCAAGTTTTCATYCTCTGTTTCTTGGTAGGTATTTCACTCCACTCAGTACATCTAGATGTTTGGAGTAAGTATGGAAGTTCTCTGTCATTAGGAAAAGAAATAGTATGTTAAGGTTGCCTATCTTCACTGCAAAAGAGTGCTTTGCTTGGCTGGGGTTGTTCGGTTGTGCCGCAAGAGGCTAGAGAGAAAGTGTTGACCTATGAGGAAACCAGATGAAATCTTTGCTACTCTTTTGCTCCTATGTTTGACCTTACCCCATTGCTGTTAGGATAAAGTTAATGCTTTGTCTCCATCAGGATTCTGCAGTGGTAGAATCCATCATCTCATGGTAGAAAACCATGGGCACCAGAGCTTGCATGGTTTTCTCTATCCAAACTCACTAAGTGATCCCAGCAAGACACGGAGGACTGGAAGGCACWTGCTTTCCCTGCCTCCTCTGCACAGATGGATGAGGATGATGATGTGCTCCTCTTTTGCTCAGATAAAAGAGAATATTTGATGCTTTGGATAGTTTTCAGAAATATTAACCAGTAACTTCAATTAAATTAGATGTGAATGGTTTACTTAGCAGTCGGTAACACTGTTTTGTGAAACTTTTGGCCACTGTTTCACTGCAGATGTGTGGTCTTTGGAGATGTGGTGGTGTACTAGAACAGGCATTGGGAACAGAATTCTTAGTTATTGATGCTAATCAAGGATGACTGATTGAAGGAATAATCTTGTAAATGGTTTTAACCATCTTTCTGTATGAAATAAGGCAAAAAATGCTACAGCAGTCATTGTCCCCTTCTGGGGGGAAAAGTCTTATTTTATGCCTTCTCTAAAGCAGGTTCATGGATTAGTAGCCACAGAGAATCTTTTCATTTGAGAACAGGGTTCTTCATTATATGTGACATGTCTCTGTCTAGGATATCAGTGTTTCAAACTTTTCATGGTAGTTTTATTTAAGAAACTTCTGTGGGAAATGAACCTAGCACTTACTTACAGAGGGGAAATTCTGATGCATCTGTGAATCATTTTAAAACAGATTTTAACCCGGTGTGTGATGCTTGATCAGAAATATAACGTTATGATTTCAAGAGTGAAATACTAATAAATTATTAATTTTATGTAAGCATAATTTACTGTTTTAAGTAATACAGAACAATTTTTTATTTTAACAGTAAAAGCACGAACTGCTCAATTAGCCAAAATAAAGTGGATTATAAATATTGTATTCTACATCTTGCAAGTAAGTAATTATTTTATTATGTATATAAATTACTAAAACAAATCCTCAGTTTAAGAGTTCTTTTTCCATAAAACACAGAAAGGAAAGGAGATGTTGCTGATAGAGCCGGGTAATTTTGGATAAAGGGGCTTTAAGTTTAAATTAAACTCTTACTTCTCTAGTTTTGAGATTACAAGGGTACGAGTTTGCCTTAACTCTTCCATTACTCTTTTTCAATTTATATATGGCACTGGGCAGAAGAAACCTCTGATACATGTATATGTGTTTTGCTCATGTTCTGGAATAAGCAAGATATCGTGCTTTTGCTTAGAATATAAATCTCCACTTTCAGCTGCCATGTATTTTCCSCCAGGGCCTCAACAGATTTTCTCTGTAGTTCAGACTTGATGCCAAAGAATCCCATGAATTTTCTGCTAGTGAGGATGGCAGTGCTTAACCTGAGGATGACTTTTGGCTAACATGAAAGCTGGCTGGATTGCTAGCTGGCTAGGATTATGGCTAAAAACAGTCATAAGAATGTAGTGATATGTATTCCTGTTTTTATCTATGCTGCTGTGTCTCAGAAGAATGCAGTATTTTCCAAAGCCTTCTACCTTTTAATTGTGTGTGAGATTAAGGTCATACTAAGGGCTTAAAAATGTTCAGAATCTGCTTGAGAGCAATCTAAATAATGAACTTTTRTATTTAATTAGCATTTGTTTTTTGCCGCTTCAGAATAGCAGTGCAAATACACTTTGCATATTGCTGTCCAAAGTAATAAAAGTTTCTCTTCTAGGCTGCCCTGATGATTTCTCTGATCTGGAAGTACTATTCTGAGCCAGTCACGGTGCTTCCGAGCAAATGGCTCGCTCCCTTGGAGCGCCTGGTGGCCTTTCCTACYGGGGTGGCCGGTAAGAATGTTTCCATTGCCTCCAAACACGTGCTAATGTGCCCRTACAACAACAAATACACATGTTGATAATACAGCATATAATATAATGGAATTAGTATAACAGTTATATTTCTATGCTATATATAGTAATTATATTAGTTTTGTTAATCTAAGAATTATACTATTAATAATAAAAAATTAGTACATTAGTAATACATTATATATTATAATGATTAAAAGCATATTATTATTAATAAATAAAAGATTCATATATTTCTTAAGTAACAACATAGTTTCAAAGAGCTGATCAGCTTTTTCAATAGGTACATGTTTTGTTTTCAAACAGAGCAACTTTGTCTTAATATWRAATATATGAATGAATATATGCTGARTATTTTTGGAAGTTGTAGGTTGAATGCCACASACTGACTCATATTCCTGTTACTCAGGACTTTCTTCCCCATCTAATTCTCAGGTTTTCTTAGAACCACCAATATTTTCTCTTGAAGAGAAATATTTATGTTTAGAAAGAGAGATACTTTTCTCTCCTTGACTTCATATTAAGTTTTGTTTCTGAAACTTCTGAGTTGTTCTCAAAAGCTGGTATATTTAATGCTGTTGATRCCATGACTTACACTGCTCTATGTCTCTATCAGGTGGTGTTGGAATTACATGTTGGCTTGTTGTTTGCAATAAAGTCGTAGCTATCCTGCTTCACCCTTTCAGCTGAAGGAAGGAAGGAATCTCGGTCATCCAGGGAGTCCTAAACCATATTTTCATTATCACCGTCAAAATTGGGGAACAGATATTTTTTGTGAAAGACCAAATCTGAGCTAATTTCTGTTACTTCAGATGGATATTTGTCAGCATTCTTTTATATTTCCTTAGTTTGTTTTCCAGATTCAAAATCAGTAGTTTTTGGAGAGTAGGTTTGTTGCCTATAAAGCCTCTGCCTATTTTGACAAGTGATTCATGGCATAATCCTAACACTTTGTCATGGCATAAAAATGCTGGATTTTATACCTTTAGGTTGGAAATGCACTGTCATTAGGAATTGTTCTGGGAGTTTTGTTGCTTCTTCACTGTATAATGCAGCGCTTCACCCAAAGTTGGGATTATTTTTGATAACAGATGAGACTAGAGGTTGGCTTAGCGTGAAACAGAATGAACTACCTCCTTGCTTTTTTTTTACGCTAGATTTGSGGTCCTCTTGGACAGTCTTAGAAAATGCATGATTGATACAATATGCACAATCAGCCTGCTGCCTCTTGAGATTTCTGTCAGTTGTCAAATAGGAGGGGSTTGATTACTTCTTCTGCCCTGTCTTTTAAAATACACTGAAAACTCTTTTTTCCTGATTTTACTGAAAACTGACCTTTCCTTCTGTGATTTTTTTCTTCTTGCTTCTCAAATTGAGTGAATATCACTGAAACTACCTCCTTCCATGTGTTGGAGGAAAGGTCTTCCCAGCTTCTCAAGCTTCACGTTAAGAAGAATAAAGTAGAAGACTATGCTGTTTCTTCAGAGAATACATTCCTTTGGCTGAGATATATATATATATTTATATATTTATATGTATAAATATATATATATAAAAATAATAGTTCTGGATAACTCAGAGAAGCGTATCATGAAAAAAGGCAAATTTGTGACTTGAATGGTTAAAGTAGCAACAGAAGGTAGGAATTGTACAAACAGGAGGAGAGGCAAAAACCATCTATTGCAGAGCACATCCTTCTTGCTATGTTTAGTTACAGGAAACAGCCATGAATATTTTGAGTTTAAAGGAGGACAGAATTCCACCTATGCCTGCTGAGCAGTGCATCTTCCACAGTACAGTGGTATCTGCAACTCATATCACTGTTGTCCCATTAAACAAAGGAGTGGTTTTATTCATGATCCAAAAATCCCAACTCTTTTTTTTTTTTTTTTTTTTTTTTTTTTTTTTTTTTTCTCTCTCTCTTTTCTTTTCCTGATGTGAGCCTGAACAAAGGTCTTGCAGAAATGGACACCCTTCCATTTTCTGCTGGGGTCTGGGGCTACCCGCTCTGTACAGTGGAACACACYGGTTGTGTTATATTTGGGTCCTTCGTGTTCCTGTAAGGATGCCTCAGGGCCCCTCCATAATTAATGTTACCTCCTTTAGAAATTATTTCAAATGGTCATGATACATTTTCTCTGTGTATGTGTGTGTGTATATGTATATATGCATGAAATATTTTTTTTCTTAAATGTTAATTAAAAAAAAAGGACTGAAATTTGTTTTTATCTTAGGCATTATATTTGGCCAGCATGAAAATAAATGTATTAAGTATCAACAAGAAAAAAAGTAGGAATTGAGTCTGCTATGTATAATTGTGTTTTTATTCATGAAATAAAAGATTTCAACTGTACCAGCTTTTCTAATCCATGCTTTTAAAAGGTTAATTTCAGTTTTTCTTTAAAAATAAAACCTTTTTTTTGTTAAAGAGATACAGTTGGAATCAACAGATCTCATAATAAGATTTTTATTTTTGAAGTATTGAGGATGAATTATTTAACTAGGTCACTGATATATTTGGGAATTTTAAGATGTGGCTAATGATACTGTCACTTAATTTGTTAAACAGTTTCATGTGAGCAGGTCAAGAAAAGCTCAACACCCTCAAAAGGTGAGCCACTGAGCCACCGTGAGCATGGGTTAATGAAATATGTGGGCTGTGTGCTGCTATAGTCAAACATTTGTCTAAGTAGAGAGCAGTGAGGCTTTTGGTCATGTAGTCAGTACAGACAGGGGTGTTGGATTATGTATGTCTGCCTTCTCTGAACCTGGGGACATCAGCAAATACATTGTAAAAGTATTAATAGTTGATAGAGCAAAAATACTCGCTCTTCTGACTGCTTAACTTGTTCCTCTTTGAAGTCTGTCCACTCTACAGCTTAATCACAACTTCAAGGAAAAATTACTTAAGACTTTGAAAAGAAATGCATTGCAAGTAGCTCAGATCAAAAAATCGTCTTTAAACCTTTTAGGCAATAATCTTTGAATTTATTCTTTAAACATTAATTCTTCAAATTTAATAAATATAAGCATCGTTTTTCTTAACTCTGCTTTTTAACAAATACTTGATGTTTCATGAATTACTGTGTGGACACAAAACAAGCTACCCTTCTACCCTCACACAACCTTAAACACAGGATGTTTTAAAATCCATTTGAGAACTGGATATGCCTGACTTCTCCAAAACAATAGCTGACATTTGTGCATTCATCTTTGGATGTCAGCTGAGGAAGTTACCAGGCAAATGGCTTTGATCTGTTCTAACGGTGGAAAAGAATGAAGCATGAGAGTGTTATAATGCTAGTGAAAACACTGTAATACCAATTTTACTCTGTGTGAATTCTGCAGGCTATTGCAGGACTGAAAAAAAAGAATTTACCAATTAGCACTTTTGGTGCTAATCAAATGATAAACACTGTGAAATTGGGTATTTCTCCACAAGCAGCTAGCAAATAATCAAAAGGTGCTGTTAAGGCGCTCTTAGTAAAATGCACTATATGATCCTCCCCAAAATGTTCCTCTGTAGCAAATGATTTGATGACTGATCATATTTGAAGACTCACTGAAAAAAAATTCAATACATGTGACCTTTAATATTTTTTTGAAGGTAAGAACATCCACAGGTAAAACACGTTTCAGTAATTGTTAAAAATGCTCAGTATTTTGAAAGTTTAAAGATAAAATATTGAGGGAAGTCACTTATTTTGTGTTCATTCGTGGGGTTATTGATAAAGATTCCATCGGTGGTAGTTGCCCACATTGTAAGCTCACAGTGCTGGTGTGAAGTTTGGCTCATGTAATCGTGTGTCTTTTCACTTCTCTTTTCTTGCTTCTTTCATGGTAGCAGCTGAATGATTGTCTTTTAAAACACAGCTTGGCCCAAAGAGCTCTTTCATAAGACTGTTTTTCCTTTCAGTGAATGTCATATGAGTGCAGCCTTCCGCTTCAACCAAACTGTCCTGCCTGGTTTGGGGCACTTTACCAAAAGATGGTTCGTACAGTCCAAACGAATTTTTCACCTTGGATTCTGCCATTTCGCTGCCCTCCCGCAATGTGTGTCTGTGGCTGCCTGTTAGGGATTTGGTACCTGATGTAGGAAGCCCTTGATGCAAATTTTCAGTGGCTTCTGAGAATATGTATTGTTTTCTCAGTCTAATGGGTGTTTTGTTTCTTTGCATAGGAATTACACATTTTCTGTCTTCCTTCTGATTATTATTTAACTGTTTGTCTGGCTTTTGTTCATATTTTTCCACCGCATCTCCTTCTTGATTGTTTTTTTTTGGAATGTCATCTGGAGGGGTTTGTTCAGCTTTCAACATTCTTTTCAGCTCCTGTTTAAGCAATTCAGCTCTCCTTTTTTGCTCTTCTCTCTTTTTTCCCTCTTGTTTCATATATTCTAAACATGTGTGWTCTTCCATCACTGGTTTGCCTTCCCTTAAAAATTCTAAAATCAAATATTGTGATTTTTTTTTTTTTAAAGATTCTGGGAACCTAGGCAATTATGAAGCACTGAGGAAAGAAAGCTTTACTTTTTTATTTCACAGCTAAGTTGTTTATGGCTGTACAGTATTGAGGGTTATGACTGTGCTGTTTACTAATAAATATAGCCAGGTGGGTCAAGATTTAAACATGAACACTGTACTGTGCCTTTGAATCTAACTAGGTCTCTCCATTTTGACCTTCT
The DNA here is from genome assembly GCA_003342815.1 of Eudromia elegans. Classification (NCBI taxonomy): domain Eukaryota; kingdom Metazoa; phylum Chordata; class Aves; order Tinamiformes; family Tinamidae; genus Eudromia; species Eudromia elegans. The sequence goes on from PTEX01000037.1 coordinate 4,429,564, forward strand.
CGTTATGTTTAGTTTTATTTAATGAATAAACATGCAAATATTGTTTAAAAATAGTACTGAATACCTCACAATATCTTAAAGACTAAATATAAGGCCAAAAAAGTTACATATAAAGTCAAAGGCAGACCACATCAAATCAAAATTCTGTCATATTTTTGCTTTTAAATGAAAATTGAACATATTTATGATTTTCCTTCCCTAAATTGACAAATTGCTTTATTGTTGCATGGGGTAGAATATACTGCCTGTTAGGGAGTTGTTTTGATTTTTAATACAAAAGTATATGTATACTCAATGCTATAGTAAAACATTGGTCTGTTGCAGGGTGAAAACTGTAATGGCTTCCTGCATTTTGGAGAGAATTAAAAGAGTACCTCCAAAATGAGGAAAAGAAGTCCCAAATTAAAGGATAAGTATCAAGTCAGAATAGTCAAAAAATACACAGAGACTTCATTAAGTAAGTGTGTTATCAGCAACAAGAAAGCCTAAAMACACTCTGGCAAAGAACTGAGGAGAGAGTTGCACAAGCAGACGTGTGTTTTCTGTCAGCTTGAAAAGGGAATTCCAAAGACAAATGTTGACTTCAGTTATCTGGAGGGGCTAAAGGATGGGCTCTGGAAATGCTGCGGGCTAAAAAGCAGAAGTTCAAAATGTGGAAGTTAACCCATTCCAGATCTCTAGCTCTGTTGATCTTCTAGTAAGTGACCTTAACAACCTGCTTTGCTTCTGTGTCCAGCAGGTGCATTTCRGTGACTCTTAATTCTGTCATTGAACTGGTTGCTGTCTGTCAGATGCCAGCTAATAGTTATCAGACCCATATAAATATCAGTATCAACAGTTCATTCAACTTCTCACAAGAACAAATGTTAAATTATACCTCTGYATGTTCTACTCAGAGCTTCTAGCTTTGGGATTTTCTTAGTTGTTTGCTTTTCTGCTCTACATCGGGCATCTGCGTGTGATCCATCAGCTTTATCTTTTTCAATTTTAACTTCTGAATGCTTTTCCTCCTTAATTGATAAATAACAGAAAAATATTTGTTCATCACCTTTTAAAAGCACATTAGTGCAATACTCACAAAAAGATTACTTATTTCTATCATGTTATTTTGTATGACAACTTTTGTCCTACATATTTTCTATAACATTTGCAATAATTCAAAAAAATGCAAGTCATACAAAGGATTACAAATTGGACTATTAGGTGCATAGTATTAAAACAATCATACAGCTTAATTGAGAGTTTGACAGGAGATTGAATCTAGATCTTTCATACCTTTGATAGCTGAGGGGGTCTTTTTTCTTTGTTTTGGTACTGTGGCTTCAGTAGTGACCTAAAACTCTGCTTGTCTACTTGTACTGACTTGTTTAAACTAAGACCTATTGAAAACAGACAGTCATTACAGTACATACACTACATAACATATGTATTAGCTTCAGGAACTATACTGTTATTAGAAAAAAAAGATACCTAATCTAGCAAACTAATAAACTAAAACTAACCTTTGGTCTAGGATTTAAGCCTAGCTTTTTGCTACATGCCCTAATGCACTTCAATGAAAAATTTGTCTGGTTTATAAATGCTGAAACTGGAACACAGACATAGTAAGATACCATCTTTTGAGTTGTGTTAGTTAATGCCTTAGGTTATAACACTTAAACTTAGTGCAGTATATACCAGTATATATCAGTGAATGCTAGTCCCATAACGCATCCCATACTAAATAACAATCATTTTCTTTATTGTAGGAGTTTCCCATCTAATAAAGAAAAACAGGGAAATAACTAACAAAACATTGCTTGATTGAGTTTGATTCATGTGTTTTGAATGTACTGTCCAAAGATGTACTAAAAGTTCACTGTCTAAGCATTTTGGGGCATTTTATTAATAAATGGTGTGAATTCAGCCATCTGCAGTTCTGAGCATTTCCAGCAGTAAACCCTGGGCATTTTAGTCAGATGTACAAACAAATGCAATGAAGATACGACATGATGAAGGGGTCTATACCCACAGCCCACACGTGCTTAATGTGCACGCTAACATCCTAATCCAGACTCGCCCCAGAGAAGTTTGGCACCAGGGCCTCCGCTTCCAGGTTCCTCAGTTMAGATCCTGCAAAGGATAGGAAGTGTGCTTGCCTTTGCACCTTCTGACTTGAATGGTAGCCTCGCTCCAAGTTAAACATTTATGTAAGGCTTTGCAGAACCAGACTTCCTCAGAGGAAGCACTTAACACTATTTGTAATATTCAGACTATTTTAAAGATTCCAAGGAAGTGGCTCAGCACATACCTTGTTCTTTTATCCTGTTGGAATAACTGTCACATAAATACAGTAGCTAAGAAAGCTACTAACGCAGAAGCAAAAACTGATCTTACCCACGTCAAGTTTCACACTTGATCCCAGTTTGGTTCTCTGAAAGCAGAGGAAGACTATCCACTAAACTATGATCTTCAAGTGTTTGCTGCTTGGTAGTAATAAGGCTGCTGAAAACTAGACTTGGATGATGTGGAGAAAATCAGTCATCGTTTTGAACCAGGTGAAGGCTACTTGGCTTCTGCTTCTCAGCAGAAATCCAGTCAGCATTCCTTAGATTCAGGACTAGGGGGAGCTRTACCTCTAGGTGAGCTGGTGTGGCCTAACCTTGCCAAACGGAGCAAGCTTTTCTTTAACAGAGTTTATGAAATTCACTTCTTYGATTTACTCAGGAAATTAATTTTGTTTATGCATATATGGTTAGTATACCCTAAGCCTACCTTCAGATACTTATTGGGGTGATAAAAAAATGCAACCCTACAGTTCTTTTATTCTTTCCTGATGGGTAAAATTGCTTACAAATACAGAATAGAAAACAACTACTTTTAAATGAAGTAGCTTTTCCTTAGTCTGTTATAGGAAAATTCACATCAATAGCTGAATGGGGAAAAAAAAAATAGTTCTAGATTTCTACATCATCTGCTTCCATAAGCTGGCAGAGACCAAAACCCTCAGTGGCCAACAATACCAAAAGATCTGAAAAGTTTGCCAAGCACCTTTCCACATTATGGCACAGGACTCTTATAAAGGCATAGGAAATGTTTAATTTTTTTTTTAAATGTTTAAACTTTTTTTTTCCTGTAGTTCACTTATCATTAATGCAGACTAGTAGATGGCAATGTATTAGGAAAAAAGTGAACAACTCACTACTAGTAGACTTCAGTGACATTATAGCCGTAAGAACCCTGTGGCCAGTTGCAGTATTTTCTGAAGTTATGTTTGCCAGTAAATAAATTTCAAGTGCTCTTCTGTATTTCACTTTCACTTCAGAAGCAAGAATATTTGACCAGCATTTTAAAGAGGAGCTTACTCAGRAAACTGCATGTTCAGATCATTATCCAAAATCAAGGGGGCTCTGGTGTGTGTGCATGTATATATGTGCGTGTATATATATATATAAGGATATCAACAGAATGACTGTGTTCTAATGTAGGAGGTAAAATGTTACTTTTGGTGTTAGTAAAATATTTGAAATGTATTTATCAATTCCTGTATAAAACATCTTTATTAGTAAAATCTATGTACAACATCTCATCTGAAGAATATGACAATCTTTTAGAAGTTTAACTGTACTTCAAGAAAATTGCATTCCTCAACATCCTGTCCCTGATGAATACAGTGAGCACATGGAAAATGTAACAGTTGTTGCATTGTATGACTTGTAATTGTTTTCAGCTGTTGTTCTCTCATTCTCAAGGGGTGGGAGTCACTTGTCTGAACACGAGCACCCAATGCTACTTGGGAGGCCACAGAGCGCTCAGGGCATCCACACAAGGCTCGCCGAGGGAACACAGGCCCTAGGGGACATCCATGCCCTTCTGGCACAACAGCTACTGGCCCAGGCAGATTATGCTGGGACATCTCAAATGGCGCTGGATGCCTATAATTGGCAACTGGATCCCACAGAAGGTATTTGCTTTTGGAAAGGCTGATAGACAAAATTATATATCATAAATATTTCTCCTCAATACCTGCCTGAGCATCCATGTGAAAGAAATACTCTCTACTAAATAGCTTTTTTCCCCTTGTTTATAGAATTATTCTATTCTGATTCTCTATTTTGTTCTTCTATTATTCCATTACATTATTCTTAAAAAAAAWTTCTGTTCATAGAAATAATTAAGAAGACACAGAAGAATTGGTTTATAATAATCTCTAAATGCCTATTTGAATGCACTTACACTATGTAACCAAAACCCACAAAGATTTAGCAGTCKCTTCTCTCAGACCAGCTGACATTATGATTATCAGATGGCCTTGAAACTTTAAAAATTTTATCAGAAAACACCTTCTCTTGTTTACCCCCAACAACATAAAACCTGCCGAAGTTCAGTAATGGACACTTAGGCATTTCTGTTATTTGGAAGTTAAAGGGGCTATGGACTTCAAATATGACAAGACAGCTTCTAAAGACCCAAATTCATTATTTTTGTTCATACAGAAGTGCTGTGCTTAACACTGATGACTTGCTACAGTAGGGTTCTTTGAGAGGTGCCTTGTGTTGGTAAGCCACGGTGTGGGAATTCCAGTGGTAGGACAGCCACTTCACCCGGCCAAGYCACGGGGAACGGGCTGGGCAAAACTTAAGACAATAAAAGTGATGTGAACTTCATCTTATCAAAAATCAACAGAAAGCTATTGGTGCAAATAGATACATTAAAATAGCAACACTACTTTGGTATCATCATTATTATACTACAACCATATGTGTAATAAATGCTATCCATACTGAGAGTTGGATAAATATTAAAAATGAGCCACGTATTGTATTTGTAAAAATCAAACTTGTCTTTAAAATGTATATGCTGGGATATTTCTGGATCATATAAAAGTGTCATTATGACTTATCTTGAATAAATGCCTGTTAAAAAGACAATTTAAGTTGCACATAGTTAAACAAGAGAAGAAAAGGAAGATACACATACTTTTTTCCTGAGGTGCTGAATCTCCTTTGTCCTTTGGAATTCTAAGCATCCGATTTGCATATATATTCCTTATACACAGTTCTCGTTCCTTTTCCTGGGAAGAAGTAAATGTTATTAAACCTCTAATATGTGTTAAGAATCACTTTCTACCAACCTAATTTTCTCATATTGGGAAACAACTGTGAACAATTATTTGGCTCTGTGTCAGGCCATGTGGTGACCCTATCATTCACATCAATGGGTGTAAGTCATATTTTGTGGCCCACTCCAAATTCTCCCTTTTTTGGGAGTAAGAGCACAACTGACCACCTGCACGATCTTTTTTCATGTCACAGTGCTCAGGCCTTCCCTAATGTTTGCCTTTTTTTTTTCTTTTTTCATTTAACATTCTTTGTTTTGTTCACAGTATTTTTGGCTTTACTTCCCTGGTTTGTTTTACTTATTAAGTGACTGTTTTCTATATRTACTTTTCTGGATTACAACCTACTGCTTGACACATTTCAGGGGAACACTTTACAAATCTATTTTGCAAGCCTTCTGTTTCTGTACTGAAATGCATCTCAAACACAGACGAGGAATTTCTCACTGTACTGATTCTTCTTAGTATGGAAAAAAGGAGCTGCCTCTAAGTTAGAGCTAYAGGTTGGTTTCAGTGAGGATTGCCTGAACACCATGAAGGACGTGAACAGCTGGGTATCCAAAACTATGTATGTATAAGAATGAACTCTATCTTGGCACTGAAATAGGGTTAGTATGTTAGGAGTTAGGGTACTAATACTAATCATACGATACTGTAGTACTAATTGGGTTGGTACTACACACTTAGGCATGGAACCAAATGTTCCAAACCTAAATAATGAGGGAAAAGAAATAGATAAAATCAAATATACTAAATACCTGAACCATCTTATAGGAACAGAAACCTATTTAAAATATTGATTACCTTAATCTTTTGGTGAAGAGAGTTAATTTCCATTTGCAAGTGTTTTGTAATTATTCCAGCTTCAACAGCTTTTTTATTCTCATTTGCCAACTGACGACTAAAGGTGTTACTGTTCAATTTCAGCTGCTTTTCAAGAACCTTAAAAAAATACATACTTTAAAATATGGGTGTCCTCAATTTGACTGTTAACGAATTTCAATTCTTATAAGATTTAAAAAATAAGCATGCTAAACAATAAAAAGATTCTAATTAATTCCTCTGAAATGTATGATATTAGAAGTATCCCAAAGTTTACACCAAAAATGATCAAAAATTATTTCAAACCTAAAAATGCCAAACTAAAGTGTACTTATCATTTTAGTAGGCTAATAGGGCTACAAAGATGATCAAGGGTCTGGAACATCTGCCCTACGAGCAAAGGCTGAGAGAGCTAGGCCTGTTCTGCCTGCAGAASAGAAGGCTGAGAAGGGACCTGATTAATGTGTAYAAATACCTCAAGAGAGGGAGTGAGGAGGAGGGGGCTGGCCTCTTCTCAGTGGTGGCCAGTGATAGAACTAGAGGAAATGGCCACAAATTGACACACCAAAAGTTCCACAGGAACTTGCGAAAAAATTTCTTAACAGTGAGGGTGACAGAGCCCTGGAACAGGCTGCCCAGAGAGSTGGTGGAGTCTCCTTCTCTGGAGATCTTCCAAACCTGCTTGGACACCACCCTGTGCCACATGCTGTAGGTGACCCTGCGTGTGCAGGGGGGTTGGACTAGATCACCTCTAGAGGTCCCTTCCAACCTTAAGCATTCTATGATTCTATGATTAGTAGGAAAAATAAATCTGCAGATTATGTTTCTTATTAATGAATACAGTCATCTTGGAGTTAAAATTTAAGACACCATTTCTATTCACAAAGAGTTCTATTAACTGTGGTAGCATAAAGAGGCTTAGCATGAATGAATACTAGGTACTTTAGCAAGTACTTTATAATCAGAACCCTAAAAAATTTATACYGTGCACTGAAATTATGGTTAGTAAAATTTTAAGTTGGGCATCCTGAATTGCAAGCTTTTCATAGCTTCTCTCTGCAACCTCTTTAAATAGAAAGACCTCAAATGAGCCTGGATTTAGTTGTTTATATGTATACATACATATATATATATATATATATATATTTCTTTTTTCATCTAGAAGACTTCTGGCCTAGCTCTTCAGATGCTGTGTTCTGGACAGCAGTATATTGAAAAGAATACTCAGTGTTACAAGGGTTCAATTAGAAGCATTAGAAGAAACATCTAAAAACTACCCACTATTCTGGCACAGAAACTCTCTTCTTCCACAAATAGAGTGATATGCACATATTACCTGTATTCTTTTATTATTTACTTCCATTTTTTCTGTAAGGACTGATAGTCTGTAATTAAGTTCATCTTTGTCTGCAAGTGCCTTGTCTTCTGAAAGTTTATGCAATGCCTGCAAAGCATCTTTATTTTTCAGCAGCTCTGTTTCAACTTTTCTGAGCTTCCTGGCTGTATTTCGTTCTTCCTCCTGYGAACTCCTCAGGAGTTTCCTTAAAGCCCTTACCTCAGTATAATGCCTTGCCAAAAGATCAGGCAAGTTATTTTCTGAATTTTCATATCTACCTATTGCTCTCAAGTGCCGACACTGAAGTTCTTTTAGAATCTGGTTTTCTAAGTTTGATGCTTCTAGCTTGTGTTGTAAATCAAATAGTTCATTTTTCAGCTCTCTGATTTTCTGAAGTTTTGCTGATGATATTCGCTGAGCCATGACATTTTTTTTCTGGGAAATCATATTATTCTGCAGACTTGAAAATGAAGTATTCTTATGTTGCATCTTCTTAGGTGCCAACTTCTTCCCTCCTGTATTCAGATCAAAATTATACTATGTCATGTTTCTCAGCACGTTCATGTAAGTTAAAACACTGATCAGCCAAGCTACTTAAATGTGCTGTATTTGACATAATGTTCACAATCTATACTAAGACTCCAACATCCATATATTTYAGCGATAAACCCAAACAGATTTTTATCTCTGCATGTATATGCTGYCCTGAGCCATAACTGGGTTTTTACAGGGTTGAGATTCCTTGATTTCCTTCTCTGAAGCTATTTTGATTCTAACAAGCCATCACACTCATATTCCATTAGTAAGGGTAGCTAAGTACATGCTGTCCTCCAAGGCAAACAGCAGTAATACTCYGTGAATAACTTACTAAAGCATGGTTATTTAAAGCAATTACTCCACCATCAAGCGAAACAGATTTTCTCTCTCTGTAAATCATTCAGGTCACTAATACAGCTGTGAATTAGGGATTGATGAAGCAAATCTTTTAATCTGGAAAGATTCCCACAGGCTTCAGCAAAGGAGGACTTTGAAGAAGGTAGCAATCTTAAATAGAGAAATTCACTGATGGAAGAAAAGAAATAGTAATCTATAGACTTACAAGAACTCAAGAAAAATCAAAGCTAAGTTTCTCTGCTGCTTGGAATTGTTGTCAGCTTCCTAGAATTTCCAAGTCATTTTTGAATTGACCTCAGTTTTTTACCTTTGCATATGTTCCTATAATAGTTATACACAATTATATGCACTGTTTTTTACACAGGAATTAAGGAAAAAAAAATCCTAGCATTCTAAGTGCATTACTCTCATTTCCCTTTTTYAAAACAGAATTTGAAATAATAAAGACTGTTTATCCGAGTGTTCTCCTCCTTTCCAGGCAAATAATTTCACAATTGCTCTCTAGGCATTTCTTACAGCATTTTGCTAGAGGATTATTATGATTATTTATAAATCACATAGTATTTTAGGAATAAAGCGGCAAGGTCCTAACCTAAAACAAAACAAACACCCACCTATCAAGAGGCAGACTTTTTAAGGACGTCTGTTGAATTCAATGGATAAGCTCCCTATGAACTACTGACAAGASTAGGCTCTCGAAATGAAACACCAAATTGCAAAAGGGAAGCAACACCAAATCATGGCAAGAAAAGGAGGAGGAAACTGCAGCATAAAGCCAGGGCCTTGCTGCTTCCRTCACCTATGCTGGAAAGCTACAGAGATGAGTGGGGCAGTGGCTTCTGCACACCAAATGGCTCCTCTCCACAGCAGCACCTTTTCCCTTTCCTTATGGTGTCAGCTGGACCAGCCTTGCCATTCTCCACAGCTTTCTGGCCAAGTCTTCTCCTCCCCTTCCCAGAACAAAGCTTGGTGTTCCTGGCTTGGCCCTGGCACTGACACCTTATTTCTGAGGCAGCAAACATGAAAGTTGCTTACTCAGCTGACAAAGCTGAGAAGTCTTAAGCCATAGGACTTCACAGAATCAAGCCTGAGGATAAGGATAAGGAAATCACCATAGTGATCGGGCAGAATAAAATAGAGATTATAATGGAGGGAAGTTTGGAAGATGTGAAGGGGAACACTCTCCACATCCATCTTTTGTCCCTATTGCCTAAATATCTGATATATTCAGGATACAAAGCTGATGATCTTTGTTCTGGCAACCACCCTAACAGAAGATAAAGCATGRGCAAGTAGACAGGACTTAAATCATAGAAAGCAGTAGGGGGAGAATCAGGCTATGAAAGTCAAGGTGAAGGAAAGGACAGAAAGAACCTGAGATCAGGAATGACAAGGAGGAGAAACTGATTTGGGCAGGGTACCTTATTTTTTACCTATGCTTTAGATGAATTAAGGAGAAATATTGTAGGTATTCAGGTAAAGAGAGAAGAAAATATAGCCATTAATCTAGATCAGAGATGATCAAGTCTTTCCAGAGTGAAGAAAATTAACAGGTGCTGTGGAGAAGRAAAAAAAAAAATGTTCAGATGTTAAAAAAAAGAAGCAAATATCCTGCCTGCATATTCTCTGTAATACAAATTGTAGAATTCATTTCCACTGCAGAAGGACTACAAATATGAACATGAACGTGGCCATGCAAATATTTGCAAAATGAGACAATGGTTACATTGCTAATTTAGTTTGTGCCACAATRGGAAGTCAGGATCTAAATTAAAAACACCTTATTGCAAAAACTAACAAAATGTTTTAAAATCTAATACTACATCATGCAGGATGAAATTTCTGGCTGTAAGTTTGTTCCTAGGAGACTGATCCTGTAAAGTTGCCATGCACAACCAAAACCAATTACTTACAGGATCCAACAAAACTAGAAGCCAATAATGATGTTTTCTGCTACACAGATAAAAATATTTGTTTAGTCCTTATGGTCCTGTAGTTTCATGCCAGGATTCCTAACATGGGCATAAAAGTTATGTAATTAAAACAGAGAAGATTTTTCGTAGATTTGCATCTTTTAGGTTTTGCAGAGCTAGGTGAAATTGAGAAGCATAGAAGTAAATCRGTCACTAGTTTTACAGTCAGTTTTTGGCTTAGGATGGTGAGATTTAAGAAAGTGTATGTTTAGATATATATAAAAAAAAAAGCCTGTGTGAAATGATTATTTACTGCTAGCATTCACATAAATGGGATATATTTGTTCCATATGGTCATTCCTTTCAATTAATTAACTGATTTCAATTTTCAGTTAATTTCAATTTAACTTTATATAATATACTATGATTAAGATGGTCAAAATGCACAGCTTTTTTTTTTTTGGTCAAAGCTTACATTTTTATGCAAACTTATCATTTTTGAGTAACTTTTCCGCAGGAAAGACTTCTCAAACTCATCATGCAATGCCGAGTCAAAAACAGAGAACTTACAGTATACATGGCARCTCTACTCTCAAATTCCTAAATTCAATAATGAAGAAAAAAGATTGCAAAAGTGTTTATACAATGCAGGTGAATATCATATCCAGCCTCCTGAATCACCGACTGTTGTGGTATAATATATATGGAATATCTCCTCTCCACTGTTCATTTTTTTTTAAGCGCACTACAAAATTGTTTCCCAAACCAGAAAAAAAAATAACAAAGAAAGTAAACATCCATTTCTCAGGAGAGTCTCACTTTACTACTACCAGAAATTACCTTTTTTTTACCTTTGAGGGCAGTGATATGCTCCCCTTTTCTCTTTTTTTTCTTTTTCTGTGATTTCTTCTCTTCAGTTCTTGATAGTCTTAAATTATTGCTCTTTTTAGCTGTTTCTGAGCAGTCACTGATGAAGTCCTCAGAATAGTTAGCGTAAGAATTATCACTTTCATATTCTCTACTACATTGCCCACAATCTTTACTTTTGCCACAGATGCTCCTTTTAATACTCTCATTTGTCTTTGCAGAATCATTAATGTCCCTGCTTTTTGTGCTGCTTCCTGACCTATTATCGTCTTGTACTAAAATATGAAGGAAACAATGATCCAAGTTCATCATTATGTTGCTTGTAGAACACTTAAAAGTTGACACCCATGACCTATCAGGAATCAGAATGTTAGTGAGCTTATCACATAAAAAACTTAGCATAAGCAATGCCAAATAGTGTGTGTAAGCCTGTTTCCAAAAAGAACTGCAATATGAAATAGCTTTTATTTCATAATTTACTACRATACTGGTATATGTTTTCTAAAGATTTACAATGCCAGTATTATAATGCAAAAAAAAAGGATAATATAGTTTGTAATATATATTTTGCCCATGATTAACATAACAGGGCAGATGTGCACTTGTAATTTTGCTTAATAGTTAAAAACTGCTTTGCACTATTAAAAATAATTATAAATGTGAGCAGKTCACGTCCCTAGATGGTATCTAGAAATTGATTTAATTAATGATTCTAATTGTGTTCTTATATAATTCTAACAGCCTATTTATGTAATAAAAAAGCAATTTGACCATATTTTCAATATTTAGATGACACAGGAAACCATGAATATGTACATAAAAATAAAACAATCTCAACAGTTACATTAACAYTATAGGCAGGATATATAGCAGTAACTAAAGCTGCACAACAGAACATTTATTTTATGCAAGTTATCTTAATCTTTTGGGATGTTATTTATTTTCAGATCAGAATCATTTGTCAAAGCAGGCCTACTAAAAATAATAATAATAATAAAAAAATCATACTGCAGTGTCTCTGCACACTTTTGGAAGAACCATTAAGCGAAGTTTCAGTGTATTTTTTTCACGATAGCAATTCCTTCACAGTGTAGCTATACTTWGTATATTTGTTTCCTTTGAAAATACCTAAAGATATTTATCTACATCTCCAAAATATAACTCTGAAAACATCACCTGTAATGTATTGTTGTTGTCAGATAGTTGGTTTGGTGATGATCTTAGATGAGCTTGCAAGCCCTAGTGCTGCTTCCCTTGGAGCTGTCKTCTCTTGGTAGTCCAATTAATAAGAAAATGAACAAAACTAGTTATTGCAGTTTTTTTTTTTAAAAAAATCTATTTATAACAAATTGCTTAAGTATTTTTTATAATTTTTTGGGGCGATTGCAGACTAGCAATTCTGAAAAAAAAATATGAGGGGAGTCAAAATCATTCTTCACTTCAAGTAGAAATTAACAAATAGCTTAAACTAAAACAGAAAATATTTTTAGAATACTTAATCGCTTTTTTTCCCCTTCAGGATAGCATTTTATTTTAAATTCTGTTTATTACAGGGGAGTGAGGAAAGAATCAGGTAACTTCCCAAGAAAATGACACAAAGGAARAATGCTTCAAGTCAAACCAAAATAATTTTCTTTCTTTTCATTCCCTCATACAAATAACCGTCCTTAGTGGAAAAGGAGGAGTGCCCTGGAGCTAGTAAATCAGAGCCAGTACTGGAACCCGTGAAGAGATGAGAACTTGTGATTCGAAATGGGAATAGGGCAGCAGCCACCCGCGTACACAGACTTGCATTTCTGCTCAAATGTGATYTGGCACTGTCATAATTTTCTCACCAGATTGTGTTTAAATCAAATTACAGCTTAAATTAAACTACTGCTTTTGTTTGTTTCAATGAGAAACGTGCGCTGAGCTGAAGGGTCTGGCTTCAAAAGCCAGAGGAGGAAAATGCAATAGAAGGATGAATGCAGAGGATGAGGAGGAAAATGCAATAAAAAAGAACACGGACAGAAAAGCAGAGGGAAAAAAAAAAAAAAAAAAAAAAAAAAAAACCAGGAAAATGAGACAGAAGATATGACTGTAGAAATGATGAAAAAATAAAGCAGCAGCAGAAGGGGAAATTAATCTCGGCTCGCCTCTCGGGCAGGGAGGGCGGTGGGAGAAGCCGGGGTGCCCGCAGCGGCCTCCCACCCTCGGACACCCGTTGGTCTCAACCGCCCCCTCGCTCCGCCCCCCGCCGCCTCGGGTCCCTGCTGGTGGCGGCCTGGCGCCCCGGGAGCCCTCACGGCTCCCTGTTCCCGGGCAGGGCACAAGGGCTCCCCGCCGCCCCCGCAAGCCGCCGCCATTACCGGCCTCCTCCGCCGGCACGGAGCGGCGCACGTCGCCATGGGGACGGCCGCGGGGCACCCTGGGAGTTGTAGTTCCCCCACACACACCCCAGTGTCCAAAACCGTCCGTAAATCGTTTTTTTACTTAATAGCAATTCCAACAGGAGAAATCCCATGTGGATAACGGCAGCGGAAACAATATTTTTATCCCCCAATCTTGGCCSTTAGAGTTTGCCTGTGAAAACATTCACCTCTCGGTCAGCGCYGTGGGTTTTGCTATCATCACAGCAACTTCCAGCCCGCTTTGAAGCCAACGGCTGCCGCAGCCCGTCACTTTCGCCTCTTAAGGGCTCCAAACCAGGGAACGATTTGGGAACGGCACCTTCGGAGCGGCTCTCCCGTGTGGCTGACCTCGGAGGCCACRGCCCGCCGCGGCGGTTTGGGGGCCTGGGTGCTGCGAGGCCGAGCCCGGACGCTTGCCACGGGCGCAAACACTCGGCCACGCGCAGTTCGGAGSCAGGCTCCGCTCGCTGAACCCGGGCGCACTCTCGAAACTTGCCAAGGCACCCGGTAACAGCTCGCGGTTTGAGAAACACCTGCCCAGGGGGCTCCTTTAACAGCTGAACGGGGACCGTCCCCGGGGCAGAGGCTCCGTGTCCCCACGGCGCGCGTTACCGCCGCCCCACGCGCACGCTGCCCCCCAGCAGCGCTTTGGCGGTAACACRGGAGCCCTCTCCCGCTCCCGGGGCCGCCCTCCAGCCGGGCCTCASTGGTGCCCGGCTCCGCTTTGCCTTTTTTGGGCTGCCGCGCCGTCAATCTGGTGCGATAAGGCCCGGGGCAGGTGCGCGGGGCCTGCCGAGGGATCCTCTTACCGACCAATCCTCTGCGGGCGCCTCATCCCCACGGGCCGAGGAGCCGGCGGAGCGGGGAAAGCCGGCGGCYCGGGCGAGCCGGAGAGGCCGGAGCCGGCGGGGGCCGCGCGCGGGATCACCGGGGAGGCGGCTCAGGCCGGGCGGGCGCTGCGGGGGCCCTGCGGGTGCCGCTGCCGAGATGGTGATCAGGGTGTTCGTGGCCACGTCCTCGGGCTCCACGGCGGTACGTGTGCGTCGCAGCGAGGCGAGCGCCGCGCGGGGCAGCAGCCCGCGGCCGCACGGAGCGCCCCGACGGCCGCGCTCGGCGGGGGGAAAGGGGGCCCTGGGCTGCGCCTGGCCTGCGCTGACCGCCCTGTTCCCGGCACAGCACACAGAGGGGTCCTGCTGGTGCGGGAATGCCGCTGGATTCTGGCTTGCTCGCATGCCGGTGTTTGCTGCTTTTGTATTCGCTTGCTTGCAACTCGAATGTGTCGATTGATAGATTTCCTTTTTTTTTTAATCTGTTTTAAAAGGTGTGCATGATAAATGTTCACAGGGAGGGAAAAAGTGGATATTATAGTTGCACAAAATGAGGTGTATCCTTTACACTAGAAATTAATTTGTTTGTGAAAGAGGTTTTAAAGAGATTTTAAGACAGTGCTCCTGCCGGAGAGGATTTGTGTCTAAGAAAGAGTCTAGAACAAACGTGAATCAAGAAAACTGCAGGAAAAATGTCCTCCCCATGCCTTCCCTTTCCCTGGGTTTTGTTTGTTTGTTTCTCTTCCTCTTCTTTGGGGCGGCTCTTTCTTGGAATGCTGCACTGATTATACCTGGGTCTGATGTCTGCTGCTGCAGCCCTGAGCACCGCGTATCGGCCGAGGAGAAGGGCACGTGGATAGCAGAGCGGCTGGAAGTCTGTGGGAGGTGGGAAKCGGCAGAGGACTGCTTCCTTTTATATCCACTTCCCCGGTGGGGTCGGGTTGCAGCTTTCCTTTGGCAGCCGCTCATTCCCAGTGACATGGCTAAACTAATTGCCTGGTGGTCACACGTAGCTTTAGCTGCGTCTCTGCCGGTCTGACACGAGCTCCGTGTCCTTAAGAAGCTTCCAGAGTTGAAAAGCTCAAAAGGGGCTGCCTGTTTACAGYGTCACCATCTCTAGAAAACGAACTGGGCGAGATGCACTGAAGTTTAAGCTGGTCTAGAGCTAAGGAAGTTTGCGGGTCTCTCCTCAGCATTTTTATTTCTATGCTTGAGACTCTACATTTAATATTGACATTTTACCATTTGTTATAAGAAACCTTAAATGCAAGGCCAAAAGAAACAAACAAAAAAAAAGGAAGTCAGGTTTGGTAATTTGTAACTTAGCAGTTACTGCTTGAATAGCATTAAAATTTGCACATATTGTGCACCRAAAGACTTGTCTATCTGCTGTTTGGTTACCAAAGAAGACTTCTCCTTTGCCAATCATCTTTCTTCAGGGGAAGGTTGTGGCTGAGACTGCAATCGCTCTGCAGACTGTGTGCGGACATCCAGCAATTTGGTCCTCCTTAGAGAATGATTTTGTGCAACTAAGGCACAAAATGTTGCCATTCCAGCTACAGGGCTTGGGCTGTAGTTCAGCAAAGCACTTGTATGACTGCTTTGATTTAACACTGACATTTAGGAGATCACTTACACACTGAAAACGAAGCATATCAAATGCTTGCACTACCTGAAGCACAAGCGCTTCTCCTCCCTGTGCATTCCTCCTCYCTCCCTCTCATCCAGCTAGCAGGTATCTGCAGCTCCTTTCTTCTTGGGCTGCAATGAAGGGGTGGATGTCCATGCTGCACTGAACACAAGGCAGCACTTACACTTTATCCAGTCATTTTGAGCTGCTAAACGTTGCTAATGCAGGTTACTGCTGCTAAAAAAGATAAGGCCAGTGAACTGTAATAGGTTTTAAGTTTATTAATGCCAATCTCCACTGTTTGTTTGCAGRCCTCAAAAACTGTCATTGAGACGCCAGGTGCGTGCTGGAAGGAAGGATATGGCATTTTTACACAGCAATATGCTCCAGTTCCCYCCTTCTTGTATATTTTGTGTACGTTTAGCTGTTGCAGTCTCAGAAGGCTCTATTTGTTCAGGTTATAGATTGATAATTGCAGTCTCAGATAAAAAAATGTTCAGCTGAGGCATTTTTCCATATTTACTGGCTCAAATGGATGGAAAACATCTTTTAAATGAGCCTTTAATGAGTTTTGATATCAATAAACTAAAAGTCACTCATGCAAGGAGCCAGCACAAAATTAAATATATCACTAAAATCCTATTAAAGTCTATTTTTTATCTGCCTTATACAGCTCTTCCTTGAGAATAATAGAAGAATGCATTTCATCCCAACAGAACCTAAATAGAAGTCTAAATCTTCTTAGTAGCATCAATAYTCTCTCCAATCTCCATCAAATGCATATTGTTGTTTTTTAATTTGGAAATATGGTGGATATGACCTCCTTTGGTGTAGATCAGCAGAGTTTAATTGATTAAAAAAAGAAAAAAGCACTTCTATTCTCTATATTATACAACCATACCAATAATTGCAACTGGTTATCACATTAGTAAATACTTTTCCAGAATAAATACAATGCATCCAGTAACACTCTGGTGCTCTGAATCAGATGTTTAATGAAATAATTTTGTACGTTGCTGGAGTGAAATCCACTGTATGTATTTTCCCCTCAACAATTCAGAAATTTATTTTAAGTAGCTTTAGCTTTATTGCCATTCTGCTCCAAACATGTAGTTGATATCTAAGCATTAATTAGAAGTAGAGACACTTACAGGATATAAATAWGCTGAATGATTGTCTCGAAACAAGCAGTAAGAAGTAAAGTATTTTCATAAGGAGCCACAAAAGTGTTTAGAAGTGGGTGATAACTCACAGGGCTCTAGTGTACCATAAATCATGGGTGAATGGATGTTCATGTCTTATGCAGAGGATATCTTCCAAAGTCTTGAAAACTGCTGCTTTGCTTAGGTCACCTCTAAAGTCTTCTTATTCGCAGTTTTTTATGAACTTGCCTGCCTTCAAATCTGTAGATGTCATTTTTCATATAACACGATCACTCCAAAAAGACTTAAGCAAAATGTAGACTACCTGTATTATCTGCTCTGAAATATAGGGTAGAGGTTGGCTATCTGAGATGGTCAATCTGACCACGAGGAAACTGGAACTCAAATTTCAATTCAAGAAAGAGGGCAACACCCTGTAGTCTACACAACCACAGCAGAAGTTGTAGCGTAATAAATAAGAATAAATCTCTGTTCAAGTACAGTAAAGATAATGTTGTTTATGCAGTGTTAGAGATGAGAGCTGCAGCAACTCTGCTAAAGACAATGTATCTACTGCTGTAAATTGTTGATTAAATATCATCTGCTTCTGATGCAGACAGTCAGTCAAAGAGTATGCTCTCCGTGGCAAGGATATAGATTAAAATATTAATTCTGCATTAGGTGAAGCTAATATGATCTATAGGTCTTATATTCCATATACTATTTATTTAAAATAAAATATGTTTTATTTAAAGGACACAGTAGCAGCTACGCATGGTGGAATTAAACCTTGTTGAAAGGGAAGATGACATGCATGAAATAATATCCCAATCACTACCATTTTCCAGGGACTCTATGCCCAAGTAATCTGAATTCCTCCCATGCCAGAGGATACACATTAGGGCACAAACAAGCTTCTGAAATCCTCACCCRTTCTGGAAAGGTCTTTGCATGTCCTGTGTTGTTAAGTCCTGGAAGATTTCCTTCTCTGAGCACTGTTTGCTGGAGAGATTGCCAGCCGTTGCAGAGGGAAAAATCACCACTAAAAAGAAAYAGCAGTTAGGATTTGGTCATAACCTCACAGGGCTTTTTCTAGGCATATGTTTCTGCTCCACACTTAGAACAGTATTGCGKTAGTGGACAACAAAGTGTAGTGGAGTAGTTCTAAACAGTATTGCATTTTGGGCACAAAAGCAATCTATTTGCAACAACATGGACACTCCACAGATGTATTTACCACAGCTAAATGTCTGGTACCCAAACTAGCTTGTTTAAAATTAGCCTAAATACCTCTACACTTTACCTTAGTGTCTGCACCACCCAGAAGAGTATTAATTTTCTAAAAATATTGTCCAGGCAGAATCCTGCGTAAATAATCCTTTCAGCTGACCTTATTCATCCATTATCATGTTCTGCATGAGAAGAAAACAGATGTTTTTATGAGGAGCAAGAATTTGGGGCTTGAATAGCACTTTGCCACTTGTCCGTGGCACACTTGCAGTGCTGTGTGTCTGTTGCAGCAAACACCAGGAGAACCATATTTGCAATCCTTGCTTAATTAAAGGCTAAGAATGATCAGCAAACCCAATTAGAGAAAGTAAAGGTCTCAGAGGCAAGAGCTTCCATCTTGCTACCCACAGTGAGAGGGTCCTGGTTGTAGCATTTAAATACTACTTCAATATTCATAGTAAGTATATGGTAGAGATGAAAGAAAGGCTTTATATATATCTATATTTATGTATGTACTATTTATCAACATGACATAAGTTAYTGCAATTCTTACATGCCAGTTCAAACATGATTGTTACTAATAACCCTTCAGAAAAGGTTTTACTAAGAAATGTTTGTTGACATGATAAACTTATGTCAGCTTTTTAATACCAGAAATTTCTACAGTTCTCATTTAGTATCTGGACAAATTTCCTTTTTTTTTTTTTTTTTTTCAGAAATTTCTACAGTTCTCATTTAGTATCTGGACAAATTTCCTTTTTTTTTTTTTCTTAAATTTTCTTCAAAGTTGATATTTGGCAATATATAGTAGTCATTAATCTTAATTACACCCCAGAAAGGCACAAGACTGCCTTAAATTATGAAACATTTTAAAAGTACATTTAGGGTTCTCTTAGCTTGCTGCTTGATTGCAAAGTGATAAGGGCTGGAAACTTCTCTTTCTCTTCACTTGCTTTAAACAGAAGCTGAGATTCTRGTCTAGTCAAATCACTTTAAAAAGTACCTAAGAGAAATGGCAGGAATTAGAAGACTTATTGTGGAGCCCTGAGATTTGACAAGAGTGATTATACATTGAAGGCTCTCTCTTCCCAACAAAACTCACACTTATCTGCAGAGATTAAGGATTTTAGAGGAGACATGTAGTAAGCAGGAAGAATTAATATTAAAGCTAAGTGACACTTAGGAAAATATCCCCAACCTTTTCTCATTTGTGGTCCTCTGAAAAATTTCAAAGGGAGATGTCCCCTGGTGAGCCCCAAATACAAGCCCTTCACCAGGAGCAGCCTTCTCATAGTCACCTTTTTCATACTCCTTAAAGTAATTTCCTGAGGTCCACTGATTGCCACATAAATAACCAGCAATCTGCTCCACAACAGCTAATCTTTTCTGCCAGCACTGTGTGAGCCCCGGGCAGCCTGGTGGTGACTATTGCAATGTCTCTAGTAAGATGTGATGAAATAAAATAGTAACACCTATGTCCTGGGTTAGATACTGAAGAAAATCCACACCAGCTGCCACTGCTTCCCTCTCTCCTGCTGAAGGGGTTGGCACTAGTTGGTTCAGTACRTTCTGTCATCTCGATTAGTTCCTTTGCCTTTTTCTTCCTGCTGTCTCCTTGTTTCCTCAGCATCCCTTTTCTTTCTTTATTTAATTCTGGTCCTGTTTGAGCGGGTGTTCTGAGTTTCCTGTATTTTATGAACCTGAAATTGCGTAAAAAAAAAAAAAATCCAGCTTTAACTCTAGATGCTCTAGTTGCAACCATAAGGAAGGGAAGGCAGCCTCTGCAGCTCAGTTTTCATTACCTCTCTGCAGGACATTCAGGGCAGCCGCCTACCTAGGAGCCATGTCTACTTCAATGTCAAWGTCCAGAGTGAAAAGCTGATGCTGAAATAGCAGCTGTCAACACTTGGACTTGTTGGATTTCAGAGCATTTGAAGAAACTCTTAGCACTGTTGCATGCAGATTTTATTAACCRTTTATACAAACATCCCCTGATGTATCCCCATGTATTCATCGTGCAGTCCTGTTTGCCATCTGAATGTGGTCTCTAAATAATCGTATAGCTAAAAAGCCATTAAAAAATTACCTCTACTWAGAATGAGAGTATAAAACCAATCACCTCTGAGAACCTCTAAGGGGATCCAACTTGACGTGGCCATATTGGTTCTGTTTGCAGTAGTTATTCCTTTTGGAGGACCCTTTTATTTAAGAAGAAATTTTGTTCTCCATCTTTCCTAAACAGATCAAAAAGAAGCAGCAAGAAGTAGTGGGCTTTCTAGAAGCCAACAAGATTGACTTCCAGCAAATGGACATAGCAGGTGATGAGGACAACAGGAACTGGATGAGAGAGAATGTCCCAGGTGAAAAAAAGCCTCAAAACGGGATCCCTCTCCCTCCACAGATCTTCAATGARGAGCGGTACTGTGGGGTAAGAGGTTGTTTGGAAACAAGTATCTTTAGACAGTCTCCTTTCATAGCAAGAGCTTCTTTTCCATTAGTAGGAAGTGTCATGTGAAATTCTTAAAGCAATTGAAGATTTACTTTGAAAGAACAATTCTTAGAAAGCCTTTSTTAGGGCACAGAAAGGAAATGAAGCACAAAGTGACCCTGTTTTAGTAGAGGAATATGCATGGAGGGAAAAGCGACTGGCGGAACTCTGCTCAAGAGGCTGCTGGCTAATCCCACTGCGTATCGTGAGTCCCTGGGCTCGCGGCCTGGCGTGGAGCACTTCACTGCAGGAGCTCCCCGTTTCCTGTCTCACGCTCTCCTGCCTCCTGCTCGCTCACTCATGGCTTCGCCTGCTGCTGACTGTCTGAAACAGGGGTCTGTTTCAGCTCCTGAAGGCCAGCGAAGATATTGCCTAAGTCATACTATGGCTTCTTCGCACAGGACAACCAAGTGTAGGATAGGAAATGGTCCCGGTTGCCCCTTGCAGTATTAAGAGTTTGTGGCTTGGCAACACCGAGCTACTCAAGACTCGCAGGGTTCCTACCACGGTTGATCTGCCCTCTCTCTTGCTGGGTTGCGCTTCCGTTCCTGAACTTCCAGCTAATTCTGCCTGGTGGATGTTGATCTCCCTGTTCTTTTCACACAGAGCTATCTGGGCTGGTTGGAAGTCAAGTGGTTGTCTGAGGCACCAAGGGCCATGAATAAGCATTTTCCTTTTACACTGTGTTACAAATATACATAAATACTAGGTATAGTTGACTGGAATAGTTCTAGCGTATGGCTTTTTGAATTACTGAAATTGTGTTGCTTACTCAAGAAATATCCAGCTCATAATCAAAATTTAAAACTCACCAGATACTTTTATATTTGCACATAGGCGGGAAAGAGGCAGGTTATCTCTCTGCAGAGATTTTGTACAACTCAGTGGAAGGTAATATTGTAACAACACAAATTATTCGGATCTAGAATTAAAAGATATCTTTGAGGTAATTTTCTACTCATAGTTTGATGGAAATATGAACTGGGAAGTACTTTGATATGATCGATGAAATGAACTCTTAAGTACTGTGAAATGCATATCACATAGTGTGTCCAGTTATGTTACTCCACAAATCCAGTGTGAACTATTGCATAGGCTGTTTTGGRAGAGAAGGGATTTACATGCCACTAAGTTTTCAGAATTAACTTCTGAGAGCAAAAGGTACTAGCATGTGAGTAAAAATGTTTTCTCATTTTCTCCTGTGAATCTTGACAGAGAAATTGGCAGGTTAGAGCTCATGTGCATTTTAACATCTACCCTCGACAAGTAAAAAGTATCACTTGATATATCTTGTTCTGGATTTCCTGGCAACTAATGTGGCAGTGAATATTTCTGAGATTCCCTGGAGAGGTTATCTAGTGAATTAAAGAGCAGCTGCCTTGCAAAGCATCGTGGCTGATCTGCCTTACCAATAAATGATAAATTACAGTTTTTGCTTSTCGTGTGAAATTCTTTCAGGAACCCAAATAATCTCCATGTTGATATAAACTTATATTTCAAAATGTGTCATTTGCAAAGACCCCTCAGTGTGGAAGGGAGTTGAGAAAGCTGTTTAGCTACTGATGTAAAAACTAAATGGAATTTGAAATTACCCTGAGAGCCTCTGGAGGTCTGACGTGCCCAGCTCTCAAAGGTCACATCTAATGAACCCTGTGGATCCGTGCTAAAATTTCATTTCTAGCATGAGCCTTGTCTACAAATAARTGAAGTGAGGAGATACATGTCAATACACGGTCCCTGGGGTATTGGTGCCTTGAGGGAGCTGCATGGTGAATGTGAAAGGGGATTTTTTGGGCAAGTGGAGAACCAGGCCACGGGCTGCCAGACCGCTGCAAAAGGCATATGGCATCTTCCACRGATGGTCTGTGTTACAAAGCTTAGGATTGGCATTCTGCTTCCCTACGAAACCTGTGTGGGTACAACAGGGACGTCACTCTGAAAACCAGGACTGCCCAGCGTCATCATCATGTTATTAACTCTTCCTCTATGGCCTTTTTCTGTCGCCTTCAGCCATATTAGAAAAATAACAAAAATTTTCCTGGGCTGTGGATTTCAGGCCCATATCCCGAGGTCATGAAAGTMCCATTAAAACATGTTACTCCTGACAGTGCACTCTTCAGGGGTCTCTTGGTGACTGGAAACCTCCTTAGAATTTCCAACCTGGATATAACCAACCAGTTCTTATCCATTTGCTTGTGTGACAAAATTGCCCTTTAGCTTGAACAGCTGCAGCCTAATGTATTTATGGATGGGAATCATGTCTTCTTTTAATCTTCATTTTGCTGTGCTAAACAAGTCAAGCCCCTTACGCCTTTTTTTATCTACGACATGTTTTCTTTCTCTCAATCACCTTCCTACCAAATCCTCATACCCAATTAGTCCCAAATAGTCCTTTTTTCCTTCTTTCTTTTTTCTTCTTCTTTTTTTTTTTTTCAATCAGGACTTACTGTGTTGCATTTCTGCACATTCTGTTTTATGAGATCCTTCCTTTTTTCCTCCATCTCACTTCACATTGATTCTCCTATRTATTTGATTCCCATCCACACATGCACGTATATGCAGTATATACAACAGTGTGCTGACCTGGAAGCATTGGCCTTGTGGAGGTGAAAATGCAGGATAAAATATTTCCTTCCTATGCCTAAGGAAGAGATAAATGACAACTTTCAAGTACTTAAAATATTTCAGCAAAGAGGAATTCGCTGGGATATGAATTCAGTATTGACCCAGCTTTGAGCAGGAGTTTGGGCTAGATGGCCGTCTGAGGTCTCATCTCACCAGAGTCATCTTTTGGTTTTGTGATTTTGTAAAATATTTTTTGCTTCTTGCCCACTGGGAACAAAACAAGAGGTAAGGGGCATTAAATGCTGCAAAGGAAGTTTAGGTCAGATGTCAGGAAAAAAAGATCTATTCTAATGAGAAGAATAACAAAGCACTGGAACAGGTTGTTGGGGAGATTGTTTCATTATGTCATTAGAAGTTCCTACCAGTGGACTGAAAAAGCATCAGTCAGGGACAATATAATTATTCCTGGCTTGTAAAAGTCCTCTGAGGTCGTCTTTGATCCTCTCTTCTGCACAGCTTGTAGGGGAGGAATACAAAAACACTTACCTTTTGGGCAAAGAGACTTCCTTTTTGTGCTGGAATAGATTGAGATAATGAGCAGGTAAGTACAACCTTTTTGAAAACCTCCTTTCAGTACCGATATATAAAAGCATCTGCACCTCCTGGCTGATGCTGAAGATCTGCCTTGCTTATTGCCTTGTACTCTAAAATGGAGGTTCCTTCTGGGCTTCTCGTGGGTTGCAGAAGCTTAAAGCTGTTTTATAAATAGCTTGAATCTTWTTTTTCCTTTGGACCCTTGGTATTGTCACATGTAGACATAGATTGGAAATGGAATCATTTTTTATGCCTGGCTATGCTACCAGTTTCAAGTATCCACTCTGATCCATCAATGTGGGCAATTATGTTCTTATTTATCATTATGTTCTTATATCTTAAGCCTCTTCTTTGCTCATGTCTAGACAGAAGTCTGTGCCTGTGTCATTTCCTAAATATATTGAGCACTCTGCTACTCTCTCGTGTTTGCTTTTGCTTAGCAAAGGGAATTAGAAAAGTAGGAAAGGAGCAGAATGCARACTTCTATTTTTCTCTGGGAGCTGAAATCTGTAGAATAAGCTACCCATGTACATCTTAATTTAAATAATGTCTGAATTATTACATGAAAGCTTTACCTGATGCCTCATATAACTGCTGAAGTCAAATAAACAGAAATCACAGCTATCTCTGGAGATCTCCAGTCTAATCTCCTKCTTAAAGCAGGGCTAACTTTAAAGGTAAATGAAGATGCTTGTGGCTTCGGCCAGACAAGTTCTGAAAATCTCCAAGGACGGTATTTCAACAGCCTCTCTCTTCAGTCTGATCTGGCACTGCACCAGTCACCTTGGAAAGAATTTTTTCTTAATGTCCGATTGGAATTTACAGTCTGGCATTTCCCCAGTGGTCATCCAAAGTTTGATACATAGTTTACCTACATATATATGCACTTTATAGTATCATAAATAAAAACTCCTGGGGGTATTTTTTGCAAATATTTTTTGCTACATTTTTCATAGAGTAATTCCAAAGGCAAATAACACCATCAGCCTCTGAATTTAGTGTGTCCCCAGTGTTTGTGTGGTCTGTTGAAGGTCTGTGTCAAGTTCTCGACCTCGCCTTTGGAATCACAGAAAATCATCGTGCCTTGTTGCTACGGTCCTCCAAAATGCATTGATGAAACTTCAGCCCCTGGCTTTCTTAAATACTTAGGCAAATTAGAGTTAGGAAAAAAAAAGCCACACAGCAAAACTAAAGCAGCAAACGGATGGTTTCCAGAGTGGCTGAAGCACTAGTAGATGTTCTGCTAGTTGAGGCCAGGATGAACTCTCAGGTTTCCCCCAGCCAGCGTAGCCCCCCAGCACCTGAAACTTGGACTATGGCTGTGAAAACTAATCTGTCCCATAGATAAATCAAGGAAATGGGCTGTCATATAACCTGACTGCTAAGCTATGTATAACCCTTCCAAACTGAAATAAAAAGCTGTTGGTTGATTCCAGCCTTGTTGATATTAGGTGGCTTCTGAACCATCCACTGTAGCTTGTCTCCAGGATTACCATTCTCCAACCATTTATTTTTGGAAATGCTAAAGCAGCCCAATAAAACAGCTCAACTCCTAACTCAGGCTTACAAACAAGTCTCAGGGATGATTCAGCACCTTACTATTTACAGGCCTCTATTTTTGGAGTTATTTGGGTGATAAAGCTGTCAAGGTCTAGGATTGAGCAGATCTGTCCTATTTGGATCTGCTGTATGATCCCGGGATGGTCTCTTGCTGTCAGAATTTCTGTAGCTTCCTAAGTTCATGTTGGTTTTCATCCGAATAAGACAAGGGTTGTGAACCTCCCAGTAGCAAACTAGCAACAGCAAAGCTTCCCGATTTGACAGGAAAGTTGAAAGGAAAGTTACAGTGAAAACCATGCAAGATCTGTGTAGCAGAATAGGAGCTGTTCAAGCCATCTTTTCAGTGGTTTGGGCACTGAAGAGAAAATGGGCATGCATGTTATTTATTACATGAGAGTTATAAATTCAGTTCACATACAGACAAGACCTTTTGCCTCATATATACGTCAGACACACCACACTTGGTAAAGTTTGGCTGAAATTATGTTGCACTTTGCAATTAGAGTGTCTTCCTCTGTAATAAGCAGTTGCCTCTCTGACATTTTGCTTGTGCCATGATGCTGACTGTTGCCTCTCATTTGCCATAAAGCTGCCCAGGGGTTTCAGGGCCTAATTTGGGTTCTTGCCCAAAACAAGGTTTGTTACAATATTTAAGTGGAAGCATCCTAACTTTGGTTACATACGGCTGAGACACATTAAAAGGAGATACTGGATTTCGTGTTATTCTAACATAGGTATGATGAAGTATAAATCTCTGGAGAGATTTGTTGATTARTTCATTCTGCCAGCCAGCATGAAACTCCCTTTATCTGAATATTCTTTCTGGGGCTTAGATATTGCAGGCATTTGTACAAATGCACAGTCATTTTCATTGGTGTAAGATATATTTGCCCAATCTATTTCTTTTTTCATATGTTCTTTTTTAGTTATTTTTGTTACTGATTGTCTGCTGTTTGTTTGTTCCTTTCTTTAGGACTTTGAATCCTTTTTCTCTGCTAAAGAAGAAAATATTATTTATTCATTTCTGGGTCTTGCTCCTCCTCCAGGCACAGAGGTATGCACTGCTATCCTTCCATGGGGGCCACTAACTTGATTTTAATAAAAGATGAAGGTAGTAACTGACTCAGCATGTCAAATAAGGGACAGTGCCAAGTACTACATTAGATGCTATCACAGCAGGGTGTTCATAGGGGAASAAAACAGTGGCTGGTTTAGTACTAGGGAGTATTTGTGTCTTCCTTTCTTTCACCACAGGCTTGTTACCATGTGTCCAGCTGAAGATTTTTTRTTGAACTCAAAGCAGTATTTTTTTCATGTTCGGTTTCCTCTTCACGACTGCATTCAAACCTGGAGCAAATAGGGTTTGTACTGACTGCCAACAGAGGGATGCTGGACTAARCCCAACCTGAGTGTGCCCATAGTGCTGTTCTGGGGTTCATGCTCTGCCTTGAGGAGATAAGCTAAGGTCTTACTCAAGACTTCATGAAATCCCTCTGGCTAGTCTACCCATTCTTCTCCACCCACTGCATTTTGACAATGTTCTAATGTATTTTTAGCAAAAGGAAGAGAGGTTTCTTTCTGCTTTACTGAAAGCAATGCATTTTTTTCCTTGATGCAGTTTTTACTTGGAAGTCTTGAGATCATGTTAGATCATAATCGAATGTTTCCATCTTTAATATGAGTGATTCAGCCAGCAAAAAGAATCAAGAGAGTGATAAGGCAGATTGATAGCAGAGAACTGCTGCTAAAAAAACCTGTCCCGGAGCATGACATCTGCTTTCTAGTCTAATCTCACTGCCGACTGTGGAGCAACTTAGAGTAAAACACAATTGTGAAAGCCTCTGGTTTTCCTTTTTGGTAAGAGCAGAGATAAAAACGAGCTAATCAGCCTCTGCTAAGAGCCCTGAGATCTACTGATGCAGAGATACCCAGGGGAGAGCTACTACTGCTGTAAATGTTATCTTTGGCACCACGTCCCTGTGAGATAAGGAGCAATGATTTAAACTTTCTGCTTTAGCTGTCCCATCTCCCGCCAAGGGAAATGAAAAGTASTTGTCTGCCTCACAAGGGTCTTGTGAGGATTCATTTAATTAACATCCACAAAGCCGTGAAAGGACCTACACATATTATTACGTATTATAATCATTATAAAAGATATGTGACAAATCAGTGAGATAAAGAAAATTGCATTTTTCCACATTTTCACTTCATGTATTATCTGCTTCTTCGTGCGAGGTTCTGTTAGATAGTATGTCTCTAAAGCAAAGTAGCAATTTTTTAGAATTCAATCTTTCCCACTTGATAGCAGAGCCTATTAAGGTTTCTAGATTGTGACAACTTTGTAAATGTTGAAAATAGTAAGTTCAGAGTAATTTGCCAGGCAGATAACTTTTAGTGCTATTGGCAGCAAATGAGAATCGTTGATGCTGATTAACTGCTGCACTGGCGGTGTMGAGGATTGTTGCAGTTCAGAAAATGGAATAAATGAGGGCTTTTAGAGAATATCTATAAAGGGTGGAAGTGTACTTACATCCTGCCCATTACAGAATCTGCCTCTGAACTGGAAAGAGAAATATTAAGTGTTTTAGCATTTTTTAAAGGTCTTTCTCAGCATCTGGAGTGCCTAACAGTCTGG
>PTEX01000037.1:4457769-4484812 GCA_003342815.1 Eudromia elegans
TGATTTCTCTCTCTTTCTATCTCTCTCTTCTTCTCTCTCTTTCTTTCTCCCCAAAATATAGTGATAATTTACAAAAGAAGCAAAGTGTAAAGGGTGAAACATAACAAAACAGTTAGAAAGCATTTGCCTTGTAAGTGAAGTTACCTCATGAATCATTATAAAGATTAATGTGAAGCTGGTGTGCATTCTACACTGACCACTCCTGCCTCCTAGGATTTTCTTCTCTTTTCCATTCATCTTCCAACTCGTATTATGCCAGCAGTAGGTACACTCTAGTGATCATGATGCTTTTTCAGTGCACAGCCTACCCGTATCCTGATCCAGCATCCTTTTTAGCGTATTTCCCAAGGCAGACAGAGCAATCTTGTTACTCCTTCAACTTATTTCAACTTGCTAACAGAATACGTGGAGAATTCATTAGAATTCATTGCCACATCAGGCTGCTGAGTGCACAATACATGTTGCATTTTTGCAAATTCTTGTTTTTGTAGCCCTGACCTTTCTGGCATAGGTGGCTACAACTTGGCACCAGACCCCATTAAGAAGGGTACCCACACTGGACGCCATCAAGGTGCAGACTGGCTGTAAGACACATGCAAGGAAGCTCTGAGTTTACATGGATATAGAGGAGATTCCTGTCAGATATGCAACACAAATGCAAAATAGCCTTTGTGCCCAGTATCCTTTTACTTAAATGGAAAAAAAAATTCTTTAATACTTTTTCAATGGGAACCATCAAGTCAATGTCAAAGTTGAGCAGGATGGCTGGAAAACAGCCTGGGACGTCTCCCTAAGTAAGCACTTCTCCCAACAGTCAGCCTTAGTGTTACCTCTGCTGAGGTGCGCTCTGTAGTACAAAACGATGAGTTATCTCTGCTTTCCCAGTCCCAATCCAATGAAGAGTTTAGCTGCAGGAGTTGCATATGGAAAGTCATGTAGGACTTGGTGCAATGGGCTAACTCCAAATGCTGAGCACTTGCTTAGCTCRCTGTGGGAATCAGGCAGAGTTCTTCACATCTTTCTTCCCTTATACCAAATACTTTATTAGTATTATCAAGGTACTTTTTGTCCTTTGTGGCACTGTAGGAAGGCAATATCTTTTCTTTTTGGTATTTCAGGAAGAGTCTCTTAGTTCCCCCCACAACCTCTCCTGTAGTCTCCTCATCACAGTGATTATCATTATTACCCTCAGCATCGTTTAGCGGCRATGAGTACCTCAGTTTTACACTGCAAGAGGACAGGCAGACATACAGCTTGTGTTAATAGGTTCTTTAACCTATTAATATAGATTACCTTCTAGCTTGAAGGAATACCTGGTCTTAAATACTTCTATTTAATTCTAACTTCTGAATAAACAGAAAGTTTCATGTCAGTCTGGGATTTAGAGGGCAACTATACTTTATGTCCTGACTCAAAGATCACTCAAGTTAGTGATGGGTTTTTGAGTGATTTGGGTTAGTCTTGCATTCATGGCATGAAAAATGATGTGCCAAGAATATTTGAGTACAGAGTTGAGTTATAATCAATGTATTTCATAAGCCAAGGCTAATGAACATCAGTCTCAGTGCCACGATGTGGTGAGTACAGCTGGGTATGATCCTTCTTAAAGCCCCACCACTATCACACTCAGTCTGAGACTTCTCAGTATTCTTGAAGCTGCTCTCAAATGCTGTTGATGTGTGAAAAACCCACAAAGAGCTGCTGCTGTTAATTGTTCTGTCCTTGAGATGTCTGTTATTTAAATTAGGATGACAAAGTAAAMTTGCACTTTCTGAGTATCCTAGCAAGGCTGGAATGCAGAAAAATAATTGCTTCTTTAGTCTCAGGCCCAAACAGGTCTTTCTGGTAGTTTTATTAATCCAAGGGGAGCACCACGTCCTTTTCTTGGAACTCCGGAGAACAGGCAGCTGCTAGCTGGATCATTTCAGTTTGCAGTTGCTCCATGAACTCACTGGAACTGATTTACACGGACTGAAGGTCTGGCTTCAAATCTCACATACACTTAATATTATGAATATCAAGTTTAAGGATATTAAAATAAGAATATTAAATCCATAATCCATAATCCATATTCTTATTTTAATATCCTTAAACTTGATATTCCCAAATCCACAGATACTTGATCGTTTGTCCTTTGGCTGAAGAAGGCTTCTGCAGTTAAGACTGCTTTGAATTACAAACTTAAAATAGATGTATCTTACTGAAAGTGAAAATGATCTGTTGGCCAGTCTTTACCAGTGAGACTTCATTTTCAGTTAGTGAAAATGACATGTTGTGCACAGCTAGTATATTCCAAATATCACAATAGTCCATGTAATCTTTGTGATCAAACTCTGTGTTTGTAACATGCTGCCTCTAGAGTTTAATACTCTCAGTCACAAATTTTACTTGCCTTATGTTCTGAGCAAGTATATGTTTTATCAGAGGCAGTTTTACATGATGATATTTTTTATTTAAAATGCCATCATCACTCTTTGAGTATTTTTATCCAAAAATATCAAGACCAGTGATTTTAAATGTTAGGATATATGTTAAGAATAAATATGCAACCAATCTAGGCTTCCTGAACACTGATCATTTTAGCAACTGCTATAGAGAAAGCATCTCTAAGGAAATTATGATTTGCTTAAGGATGAGATTTATAAACACAATGTTGCACACGAGAGTTTCAGTATATTTGTGTATTATTCCATATTCTTATCTTATTTTTTCTAGCTTCTGGGGCAAAAGTAAAAGATAAGTTAAACAAAATGAATGTCTATGTAGATCTAGTTTAATTGTAGTGCTACCAACATAGGAGCATGGTCAGCCCGCAGTTTCATGCACACCCGAAAGAAGACATCGTTGCGAGGAAAACAAATAGTCCCACCTTCCTCCTGATCCTTCCCTTCACTCGCAATTGCTCTTTCTCCTCCCCAAGCATCCTCCAAGCGCTAGCAAAAGTGTTTGCACAGCTGTGCAAGCTGCCGGGGATGGACAGACCCACGTTTCTTTCTAAAGCTTTCATCTAGATCAGTCCCCTGCTGCGTGCAGCCCTGCAAAGGGTTTTGCTGCTAGCAGGGGACGGGGCGGTGCAGCCCTGGGAAGGACTCCTGGGAGGGCCACGGCCTGCGTTGCTTCTGTGACACTTTTTACTGATAGTGGTCTTTTTTTTTCTTTTTTTCTTTTTGCCTCCTGTGGAGAGGAAGAGGAGTTTATGAGCCTTGTAAGCCTGTTAAAATCTCTTGTAACAAGATTCTTACATTACAAAAAAAAAAACCAAAACACCAAAAACCTTAATTTGGCAAAAAAGCTGCTGAAGAGACACCAAACCTTACAAATAGTCAAGTTTCAGAAAACAGCAAACCCACAGACTTGTTTTGTCTCTCGGTACTCTACCATGGAGCCTGCTTCCAGGCATTCCCACCCTTGTTTCCACCATCTTTCCCAGCCCAGCAGGGCGTCTCAGCAGGAGAACATCTCGTGTTGCACAGCGGATCACGGGGCCGGCGCTGCCCGAGTTTGCCAGGGGTCCACAAGGCGGGCCGCCGTGCCCACGTCAGCTGAGGAGGAGGAATCATACGCGATGCAGGACACAGGAGCGGCACCCGGGAAGCTTAAAGAACAGAGCATCTTGACTGAGCAGTTTGGTGTGTGCTGCAGAGGCCGAGAATAAATTRTGGAAGAGCAGGAAAACCCAAACCTACCAGCCAGAGCAATTGTAAGGGCTCTGTATCAGAAGAAAGGAGCTCCCCTTGTGTTCAGGGACCGCTGGGCCGCTCTGCCCAGAGGCTGAAGGACTGGGGAGGGCACAGGACAGGGTCTCCCTGGAGCCCAACTCAGTGTTGTGGAAGCCTTTCAGAAGTGCTGGAGCTCCCTTTTAATGAATTAGGTCCTTTGCCTCCACTTCTCCTGCTAGAAAACTCATCTAAAATTGCACACTGCTCACGGTTAGAAACTTCCTTCTGTCAGCTTACTTCTTTTTTTTTTTTTTTTCTTTTTACTGGAATGTACCTATTTTACATCTACTTCAATGCTCTTCCTTATCCAATCCCCCCCGATGTTTACTCTGATCTATTTTTAGAGAGACATCATATCCCCTCACAGCCTTGCATTCACCTGATTAAACTAGTGAAGCTTTTTCTGTCACTCTTTCATAAGACAGGCTCTTACTCCCTCAGATATTTCTGTAACCTCCCTCTGCACCTGTTCCCATCTGAATTTCTCTTTCTTGAGCCTGGGTGACAAGAATGGTACAGAATGATCCAGAGGAGTTCTTGCCTTTGCCTTATATGTTGACTTTAATACTTGTTTTAACTCCATCAGATACACCTCTCCTGATACACCTGAGGACCAAATTTATTAGCTTTTCACTGTCGCATCACAATGATGCCTCAGCTGTTCTGTGATTAATAAAAAATAAACCATCTTTTYTATCTTTGTTCATTTCTTTCAAATTACAGATGAAATATTTCTTTCCAATATCTGTCCCAAAACTGCCAGTCTCTAATAACATGACTTTAAATTTCATGCTATTRCATTTCATCCCATTCCAGCTATTCCATGCAAGGCCATTTAGTTCTGCCTTTATGTGGCACAGCCTGTGGTCCAATGTGACCTTCCATAGCTACCTAACAGAAGGTACAAGATCACTTAAAATGAAGAGCTTCGCTTGTTAGTGTTCCTGGGAGATACAGGTCTGGTAGATTAGTATGTGAACTGAGGAATATTTACATGATGATTTTAAAGAAGTGAGTTGAGTCTGTATGTGAAATCCTTTATTACATCTGTTTCCCTGTAGCTTCCTGATGAAGTTTAATTGGAATGCATGCTGGTGAAAAGACTTTTTTCCCTGAAGCCTGAAAGTGCCATCAGGGTGAGCATCAGTTTCTATTAAACTTTCCACAGAAAGGTCAGGGAATCTATGCTGCTCTGAAAAGGAAATAAGGGGCTTGAATTCATGTTTTCCATATACCAGCCAGTGGTCCTTTGATAGCAAAATGTCCAAAAGGGAATATTTTCATTTAAGTGTTGAAGCAAAATTAGAAAAACATCTCCCAAATCTATACAGCCAAAAGACTGTATAGAAAGGAATTGTTGATCACATGTCCTGARCTAACAGTGACTTTTTCTTTGCTGCCAGGAGACTGAGAAGCCTGATGCCACTGAAGTAAGTGAGGCCCATGCAGAAGCCAAAGCAGACGAAGGGGCTGAGTCTCCTCAGTCACCGTCAGAAGATCARCAGGTAATTTTCTCTTTTCCGTCTGTGACATGAGGTTTTCCCTGTGCTAAGCTAATGAAACATAAACCCACAGGTCCTCCTGCATTGCTGCAGGTGGGAGGGCTGAATGCAGAGTGGCTTCTCGTATCTTTTTGATACATTTTATTTGATAGCATAGCGATGTGAAACCTAGATAAAATTTCAAGAAACTTTATTCTGGACCGTGAATAACAATTGTTTTCTTCATTTAACAATTCCCTTTTTTGTTTTTTACCAAATACTTTTCTTCTAATACTCACTTTTAACCAGACTCTAGTTATGAAGAATGACTGAGAACTAGACATCTGACTCTTGTCTGTGTGGAAAAAAGTGCTGCTTCCAATGACTAGCACGTGTAGCGCTCATAAATCCATTTGTTAATCACATGCCGTGTACTGGCATTGACTGCGGTCACAGCAAGCCAGACATGACATGATCTTCTCCCGTCCATGCAGGAACCAGAGCAGAAACAGAGAGCCTTTCTGTTACCTTTTCTGCCTACAGCACGGTGTGTTGCAGCCACAAGGGCAGACCTCAAACTGCAGTGTGAAAGGTTCTTGGAAGAAAACACCTGAGTTGCTTCAYCAGCTCCCTGGTATAACAGCTATGAAACATACCCTTCCCATTCTCCTGCCCTGAGCTAACCTCAGGAAAGCACTTGTGGAGTCTGCAAAAAGGGCCAGCGCTGTTATGTATGGGTTTCTTCAGCAGCAAGGTACTTCTGTTATCAGTCAGGGTCTAGCCCTGTTAGAGACTGAGTAGAAGTGGGCCCTGTATCTGGAGGCAGGGATCCAGCTGGTCCTTGTCTCCCAATGCTCTGCCACTTCGGCTTTTAAGGATGGGCTTGTTTTGATGCTGCAGTATCAGGTGACTCTCCCCTCAAAGCGGCCGGCCTGCTACTGAAATAGGCACCTGCCTGTGTTCTTTACTGCTGTGGTTTGGAGCTCAGACKCTTATCTACGGAAYATTTGTCACARACTTCATCGTATCTTTCACTAATGACTACAACAAATGTGGGATTTGTTTTGKTTTTGATWTTTTTTTTCATCTGGCTACAAGGATCTTCCAGAGGAAGCACCTCCATCTGGAAGCCTTTTCCCATTCCCGTTTTTACAATTAGCAAGGCATTAGGATGGTGATGAGTTCTTTCCCATAGTTTCATGCAAGTCTCAGGCACCAGGGAAAATCCCATTTAAAATTTCAGAGTGGATCCTTCATGGCAATGAGGAGCAGCACTGCCCTTGGCCCTCAGCAGGAACTGAAATTTGTCCTTAAGTTATTTCCAAGCCCTTTCAATGTGTTTTTGAATTTCACCAGCGCATGAATCCCATCGAGCACCTTTTTCCTCAAAACTTGAGAGGCTCTGGATTAAGCCGCGTGGCATTCCCTGGCTGGATTAGGTTACATGCCATCCGGGCTGGCACTCAATGCTGATGTTTTTCAAATGAGAGCAGAGTTCTGGATCATGTCTGCAAATGTGTCAAGCAGCTGCGTGCGAGAGGCTTCGCAATGACATAATGCAGCACCCCTCCCATGCCACAAGCACCTTGCTCCGTGTCACGGAGAGCAGGTTGGGCCTGCGAGTGGAAAACAATCTTGTCTCTTAGTTTCATGGCAGAGGAAGGGAAGCCAGGCAGGACAACGTGCCTGAGCAAATCTTTGTGGGGCTCTTAAGGCATAAGTCATGCTTAGGCTTAGGAATCCTGTCCTTTCACCTGCGCAATGCTGGCAGTGTTGAAATGCTCTAACAAGTGCATTTATATAAGGGGAAGGAAGGTCTTCCTGAAATCATCTGACTCAGATACCCACATTCTTCATGCCAGAAGAGGCATATTATCCCCGAGGGGTTTTATTTCTGTTTCTGTCCCACTCCTTGTTCAAGAGGGTACTCACRACTGCAGGCAGCGAGGTGCCAGCAGGGCTGCTCCTGGGACTCACAAAAAGAGCTATTTTTCATCCTATTCTTCCTCCTACTTYCCATGTCACAGAGGATGGATCAATGATGTGGCATCTGTCAGCCTTGCCACAGTTCATCCCAATTGTCACTTACCTYGGGATGACATGAATCATTCTTTAGAAATTCTGGTATCTTCGTTCATTACAGAGAGCATGCAGAGGGCGAGTTGAGATGAGAGAATTGCTTTGAGACAGCTAAAGTGAGATGAATTCTGCCTTTTGTATCTGTATCTCATTGTCTCTGCTATAAAAGAACACTAAAATAACATTTCCTTACCTGGTCAGGACTTTATGAATTTATACATTTAAAGACTGTGAGGTTGCAACTGAAGTACCAGCTTTGGATATTAGGCCTTAAAGGATACATGTAGCATCAACACAACATTTCCAGTACTTCCCTCTCTCCTCTAATTCTGCAGACCAGCAAAATTAACCTGTTTGGCTGCTTGACTGCCTTGAATAGTTGTTTTCAGTGTGTTCTTCCCCACCCATGTCTTTTTTAATCCCAGCTTATTGACAGCTGGTTTCTGCCTATCAAGTCCTGAAAAGGTGGCCTTTTTATCACTGTTCTCTGTGATCTGCAGCAAAACTGCTGCCTCTTTTGGACCGCAGGCYGGTCCCCTTGGGACTGGCACCTCACTCGCATGACAGACCCTCAAATTAGAATGCCACCAGAACTTATACATCGCGCTTGCACGCTCTGCTCCCGAATTTACACACTTAGATGAATCAAGCATTGGCAATTGGCTCTTGTTCAGCACTTGCTTTCAAACAAGCTTAACAGTGACTCTCCGACGTAGGGTGTAACCCAGGGACTCTCCGTTGTGGAGCTGCATGGAGGGGCCCCAGTTTCAGGAGGCTCAGGAGCTGGAATGGCAGCCAGTGGCCAACGTAGGTACCTCCTCTACAGCCTCCTCGTCTACTTGCTTGGAGATGGGAGATGCAGAAGTCCAGGAGCTCTGGGCTTTTGGCTTCAGCAAGAGACCCAACACATCTTCCAGGTCACGAGCTGGCTCCTGGACGCATCAGGAATGAGTGCCGGTGCGTCAGGTTGTTCTGCACACCCTTCCCAGGAGACGTGTCGGCAGCGCTCCAGGCGTGCGGCGCTCCGCAGCTCCAGCCCCTCATGCACACGCGCAGGCAGGCAGGGAGGCCCAGAGCAAGTGTCCCAGCTGAAAGTCACAGGCGCTGCAGTAGGAAGCAGGAATTGCTTTCAGCYGGCATCAACAGCTGCACTAAAATTTCTTCGTGAATTTCTTACTTACCTTAAATCTCCCTCTCCTAATCGCTCCTTCATTAAGCTGCACTTCTTTCTCATCCTTTCAGCTCTAATCCCCATCTTTCGGTGGAGAAGATTGTGATTCATTTTGCTTGGATATAGTGTCCCTTTCTCTTGCTTTGTCTGTCCTTTCATTTCTGAGTATTTTGAGGAAGCGAGTGTGATCTACAGAGCAGGGGCTCTGATTCTGCTGGTCACGGGATGTGACAGCAACRTATTTTAGCTTGTGTGCAGAAACTTATTTAAGTAAGTGGTGTCCCAGTTAAATCCATTTCCAATACAGACAAGGCTTACTTTGAGAACAAGGCCAAATTATTTTAGAACTGTGTTCAAAAAAATCATATTATAATGCAAGTCTATATCCTGTCTCAGCAATTCCCATGGCCATATATAAACTCTGCCACTGCAGCTCATTTCCCTGTCCCACCTCATTTGATGCAAATTCCTCGCAGCCTCCTGTATGGTACCATCCTCTCTGCCCYTTCTCTTTGGGTTCCTGTGTAGGATTAGCTCTTCCCTCCAATAAGCAGTTTGGTATTTGACATTAAATCCTCTTGCACTGTAAATTTGTAAGTCAGTTTGCCTTATTTCTTATTCCCCGGTACTGTTGAGCCAAGACATCTGTTACAGCCTACAAATCATCAACAGATTAGCAAGCCAGGTTCTGAATAGTGGATTGCAACACAGATAGAACTCTGTATAATACTGATTTAATTTTGATTATGAGCACCACGTAATTAGGAAAAAGAAAGAAAGAAAGAAAGAAAAGCCAATCAAAACCCAAGCCCTAATTCTTTGCTTGTAAATGAAGCAGATTTGATTGGAAGTAATTCAGGAAAAGAGTGATTTTATAAGCCTTTTGCAAAGTAAAAGCTTAGCTTAAGTGTGCTGTCTGAGTTTTTCTGAAACGCAGTAGCCCAAAGAAAATGCTCTGAATTCCACATAGTTTTCCTACATTCAACATTTCAATCTCTTCTATGTTGTACCTGTATAACCTCTGGTATTATTTCTTTGACCTGTCTTTTAACCATTTTCTTTTGTATGTTCTCTTCTGCAGGAAACCAAGGAAGAACATGCAGCAGCAGGGGTATAGTATACTGTCCAGACATTTTGCTTTCAGCTTTTGTTTGTGTGCATGTGATTTCTTTTCAGTCTTCTCTATTCACTCAAAAGTTAGCAAATTCTGTTTCATGAAACTGAATACACTAGTATTACATTCTGCTAGGATAATTATTGGTCATATCATAGTTCTGTTGTTTGGAGCAAAAATAGGCCTTTAATTATTTAAAACTGTAAATGGAAGAGAAATTGTCTTTCACAGATTCTTTAATAAAATTTGCCAAGAGCTCCCAAGATTTTGCAAATACCTTTGAGGATCGCTGACACCACGCTGATTACATTTTCAGTGTTCTGCATGTGTAAGACCCATTTTGACAAATCAGGTAATTAGGTGAGGGATATACTTTCCATGCCAAGACCCAGGTGCAAATTCTTACCTACTTTTATCCTTTGCCAGGGCTTGCGGATTTTTGCCTTGAACATTTCTCCAGTGTTTTCATTAAAATTATTYGTTTAGGTGAAGGCAGTGGCCTTAAGCTTTAAACTATGCCATTTCTTCTTTATGACAAAGAGCCACAAGATTTTTTGAAACAAAAAATAGCTGTATTTTCTGACTTTCAGTGATCTGTCAAGAGCCTAGTGCCTGCTGCATGAGCCTTGACTTCCTCACTGCTCAAAGAAAGCATCTGATTGCAAATATTAAGTTCTGTATCCTATTTCCGCATATTTTTATATTATGTTTTTGATCTTGAACATCTTAACCATCTACCTTCTTCTAAAGTATCTCAGAAAGGTATTCTTATCTTACAACACCATCCTTCTAACTCCATAAGGCTGGAGCCTTGTCATGTTAAGAATAAAAACTCTATACATTGCTCCTTAGTTCTACTTTTGTTTTGTGCTCTAATAAAACTGACATTTGCTAGAAATGTAACAGTTGCAAAAGACGACGACTGTTCAGTTTTCCCTCAGTTCTTGCATGATCTACTGAAATATTTTCTATAAAAAAAGGAAGAAGAAGAAAAGCAGGAGGAGGGAGAAGAAAAGCAAGAGGCAGAGGTGACAGAGGAGCAGGAAGAGTCTTAGTACACCTTCTTGTGTGACAAGCTTTCCTGAAAAAGTTTTCAGGTAACTGTTAAGGTATCCAGCACAGTTTCTAAATGTTCTTAAAGAAAAAAACATCATCCTGAAAATGTTGTACATATTGTTGTTATGTGCAATAATGTTGAGGGCAAGACCAGAAAGAACATAACAATTCCCCCCAAAATGAAAGTTTTATACATTTGACACAATGGGTAGTCATAACTAATCCCCTTACAGAGTCTGTTAGTTTTTCCCATTTCTGTAGAATGAATAGAGCAGAGTTACCTACACAGTTGTACCTCTGATCCCCAGTATCCACCACATGATCCTTTCTCACAGCTCATACAACCTTTCGCCACCCTGCCAGATGTCAGACCTTTGCTTTAGGCCTATTCCTTACCATCCCCAGCATGCTGTTATCTCCCCCAAGCATGGGCACAGCAACCTGCAGCACATGTATGCTGCTGGAGCCGTCAGTAAATATGCACTACTGCCCACCCCATGGGCCCAAAAAGCTACCAGCTGCACTCATATTGCAGCTTCTCCTTTATCTGGGGTAAGAGCTCATCTCTCCCCACTTACTCAGCTGCTGATTCCTCTGWAACTTATAGGAGCTTCATGTCTGAAGTGAAGCCCTCTCTCAAATTTGGCTTGAATTCACCCACATTCACCAATGRGGAAGGGAGAGGAGACCAAGCAGCGGCATGACACGCTATGATCTATTACTCTGATTGCGTTTGAAGTGAGCCCTGAAGTGACTRTAAAACCAGAGGACAGGAAACCTCTGGGGGTGGATTTGTGCCTGTCCAGATGTACGAGCGTCCAGCATTACTCAAGTTTTGTCAGCAAGAGTTTTTAAATTTAGTTTTCAGGTTTTCTTCTCCCCRATACTGTCTCTTCTCCTTGGTATTTGGATTTTCCAGTACATTATCCCTTGGATGGTATGACTGTCTCCCAGCTGCAGGCACAGTTTGTGATAAATTCTTCCTAGAACTAGACAGATTCCTGGCTAATTCTGCCTCCAAGGTAAATGGCCATAGGCCTCAGCAACCAYGGAGATGCTGGTGTGGATACTCCATGCAGGGGAAGGACAGAAAARTTGCCATTGCTTCCATGCGACCTCCCTCAAATCTACATTCCTCTGTTACTGTGAGGAACTAGCTCAGCATAAAGCCATTCAATGTTCAGACATGCAGGGTTGTGGAAGGAGTGCTAAATTCTGATTTGTTTTTTCTTCCCAGGAAGCACAAGCTGGAAGCACAAGCTGTCACTACCAGAGAAAATAAAATCGCCTGTCAAATAAGCTGTCACTGTCTTTCATGCCTGCACA
Organism: Eudromia elegans; assembly: GCA_003342815.1. Taxonomy (NCBI): domain Eukaryota; kingdom Metazoa; phylum Chordata; class Aves; order Tinamiformes; family Tinamidae; genus Eudromia; species Eudromia elegans. Next base: position 4,469,716 of record PTEX01000037.1, read on the forward strand.
TGTATGAGGATTTAAATGTAGCAGAACAAGGACACCATTCAGTCCTACCTTTGGCATTTATATATATATTTGGTATTACAATTGCTTGTTAAGCTCTTCTGTCTGACTGATGATATTTCAGGCAACTGTTATATGCTGGAATAGTATTGCCCATGTCAAGTTTTAGCCTGTAAGCTGCTCGAGGCAGGAACCATGTCTTTCTCCATGCTGTACAGTGCCACACGCRTTGTTGCCACACAGCCTGTAGCTGCTCTCTCATAGTGATGTTGTATTCAGAGGAAACGTAATTCAGCATTGAAAACTGCAAAAATGCTTCCTGTATGCAGCTGGCTTTTGARAATGATTGAGATTTCCACTGTACAGCAATTTAATTAAATGCATTTGTGTCACATCTGTTCCTGGCCTCCAAAAGCRTTCATTTAACCTCAGCAAGCTATTACAACATCTGTGAAGTTCAGTTTTCTCCATCATTACAGTTGTAGGTTATACACACTGCTTCACCCTGTCTGGAAATCCTGTTGAAGCTTCTGCTGCTTTCTGTGCATTTACTCCTGTCCTAGAAGATCTGTAAGATACATGATACATGTATCTGTAAGATACAACTCTTCTCGTTAGTGAAGCACAATCAGACATTAGAATCCGATTAAAAGGTCACACAAATGAGAAGAGAAAATTAGACTTTTCCTCCCCTTCTACTCTATATAGATTCAGGTTTGATACATTCATTTCAGTTATAGAAAGCACAGGTGCTTATTCTTACCTGCCTCCTGCATTGACCATCTCCTTCTGTGGAAGGCCCTACACCACCAGAAGGCATGATGTCCATTGAAGACCACAGTGCCTTCTACTGCAGATGTTTCAGGATTCTTGGACACATTTGTGTTCAACAGGCCAAGGAGGTAGGGAATATGAATCCACGTCGTGCTCTAGCTGGTGGCTGCACGTTCATCAAGGAGCATGGAGCTCGCATTTCAGTCTCTTGGCCAATAACTTGCTAGTAGATTTATAATAAGCACTTATAGGGGAATGGAGAAGATGAGAAATGCTTGTTGTCTGAATATTTCAGAGCTTCATCAATGAAACAAGCTCCAAAGGAAAAGCAAGTCATATTTAACTCTTCCACAAAAGGGAAGTTTACATATCCTGTGCTGTGTGGACAAGAGCAGCAAATTAAGTGGAAGAAAAAAAAATATGGAAGTTTACTAAACACAGGGGCACGTTTTTTTCTTCAGGACACAGATCACTTTGCAGGTCGTTGGGAAGGGATGGGTGAGGCATCACCCTGTTGCTATACTTGCGGATGACGCCGAGCTCAGAACTGGCAGCTGCAGCTGAGGAAGGAGACCTTGGAGTCATCAGTGACACCTCTCTGAAACCATCCGCTCAATGCGCGGCAGCAGCAGCAGCCAAAACCCAGCCAAGCCGGGGGAGCCCCCACAGAGACCGCGTGATCCGCTGGTGCTGAGCCACAGCGTCAGCAGCGTGTGCGGTCTGCTYGCCGCATCGCACAGGTAGAAACGGTACAAAGGAAACAGCCAAGTATCCCAGCGGATGACACAGCTGCCTTAGGAGAGGACAGGGAAGGTCGGCGCTGTTCGGTTTGGAGAGGAAGCCAAGGAATTTCCTAAAACCATGAATGCAATGGATAAGAGGAATGAGAGCTGTTGAAAACCCCTGCAATACTAAAATGAGGACACACAGTCAAATTAGTAAATCAGCCTGGAAGAGATGAAAGCGAATCCCTTTTTCCACTGTGGGCAGTGAAGTTGTGGAATTTGTCRCCACAGGAGCACGTGGAGACTGACAGTCAGCAGGCTCAGAAAGGTATTAGGCAATTCCAGGAGCTAGACGCTCACAAAGCCCACGGGATATGAAAGGCTGGGATGTGGCCAGTGGCATTGCTAATCCAGTGATGCTGGATGTTGGGGATTATGAGCAGAAGCAAGTGAATATAGCAGACAGACCCAAGTGCTGTCCATGAATGGCATTGCCTATTGCCATGTGCAAGACACAGTAAGGGACTAGGTCAGCCATTGATGTGACCAATTTCTCATGTTTCTGTAGGTGATATTCCTCCCTGGGCAGATCCTCCTCAACTCACTGGCTGTAATGGGAATTGGCAGTGAAAGACTGGAGTTTCAGGGACAGGGGACACCAGGGCAGCAAACCTAATGACTCTGGAAACGCCGTAACTCCCACACTGAGCACGGGCTGTGTGCCAGCCTGCGTGTTCGTAACGGCCCCGAAACGTCCTTGAACGGGCTCATTGTGCCCCTGTACCCCGGGCTCTGCTTTTCCCCTTGCTGATGTGCAGACCAGAGAGCCCGAGTGCACCGAGCTAACCGGGCAGTCCCGAAGGCGTCACACTTGAAACAGGAGCACCTCACCTGGCATGCCCAGGTGATGCTCGTTGAGAGAGAAGTGGAGAAACCATGTTCCTAAGAGGGCATAGTCTGGAAAGCTTGCGAGGGAATGTGAGGAATGCCGAGCACCAAGCACCGTGCTGAACCGATCTTTCACTGGTGGCATAAGTGTGGAGAGAAACACGTGCAAACAGGACAGCTGATGTTGTGAAATGTCGCGCTTGGGAAGCAGATCTTTGGCATTTTCCTTTTTTTTTGCACTYGTTGATCGCTTTTTCTGCCAGGTGAAAGGCGGGCGGCTGTGCGCGCGCAGCGGGTAACCTGGAAGGGGGCTGCTGCGCGGCGGGAGCGCCCGCTGAGCACGGCCATGGCGAGCGCTAGCGCTGCTGGCATGAGCTGAGCGCCTTCTGCAGCCATTCAGGGAAATCTGTGAARGGATGAAGTCTCTTCTGGCAGCCACCAAAATGAAAATCAGCAGCACAAAGAGATGAGCTACTGACGGAAGGGCTTTTAAATAGCATACTTTCTATATTGTCAGTTATTTTTTTKAGGGTGAAAACTACATTGGGTTAACAGGGAATGTCTGGTAAACAGACATTGCACGTGTATCAGACAACTGTAGATGCAAAATCATTCTGGTGCACCTCAGATTAACACACACACAAAACAGCACTTAACCTTTTCTGACACTTAAATATGTAAAGTGTTTTCCTAGGATGATTGATGTGGGAAACGTACAGCAAAACGAAGCTGAGTTCAAGCTCCACTTCGTACAGCCCAGTACATGACACAGGATTCTGGCTGCTTACATCTTCACACAATTGATTATGAAAYGACTGCTTAGGTTTAGAACAAGTGGCTACAAGAATCAACACGAAGTAGCTAGGATTAGTCAGTGGGTTGTTTTCTAGGAAAAGAAACAGCAAGAGCACAGCTTTTGGTTAACAAAAGTACAAGGCAGGCTTGGAAACTGTCAGACCCCAGGGGRGCACAGCTGGCTCTGGGATTAAGGTCCACACAGTAAGGAGAGGTTCACAAGTGGCTGTGACATAAGAGGATATGCAGAAGGCAAATTTTGGGGGTTAAAGCAGTTGTTTCAATTGCTTTTTAAACTGTACAAAACAAAAGGTGAGTGCCAAGCAACAACAAAGCAGTCAGTCATCACCTGGAGAACAAGAGAAACCAGAGAAGGGAAAAAACTCTTGGCACATTCCCTGCTGGAGCCTGAAATACGATGTGCGGCTGGAGCATGGATACAAGACTGGCTTGCCTGTGGTGGGAAAGGTTTCAGTTCGTTGCTAACAGTAAAGGCATTTGAGTATCAGGTCCAGAGGGTGATCTGTGCCGTGCTGTCGCTTGCAGGAGCGCACTTCTGAYCCACTTTGAGAAGTTTCCTTCCAAGAGGAAGGCTGACCCAGAAGACTGGGCCTACGCCTGACTGGAAGCTGAAAACTCAAGACAGCGATTTCTTAAGAAGATAAACAGAAAGTTTAGGGACTGATGTCCAATATATCAAAGAAGGATTGCTGTGCCTCCAGTTACAAAGTCATTGCCATGTATATGGCAAATAGAGGAAGCAGCAGCTCTCAGGCRAGATTCTCACTCCTAATGAATTATTATCTTGATTTTGCCCTAGAGGAAATAAGGTATTGAAGTCAAGCGGCATGCTTAATACCGTAGGTCAAGGATATTGGAGTGCAAACTGGATGCAAGACTCCTGAATTGTACTCCCTGCTTCAGAGCGTATCACCCATGGTTTTGCGTGTGCATCAGGCTCTGTCCCTAAAAGCAAAAGCCAACCCAAGAGTCCTTATCTGAGAGGAACTAGGAACGAATCCCTTAGACTACCTGGAACTGCTTTACAGTAATTACATTTTATTTGAGGAACGGTATCTTTCCCTTTCAGGGTATATGTTTTTGAAGGAATAAAATTGTCTTTACAATAAACGTGTTTAAGAGAAGTTGGGTTTTGATGGCAGCTTGTCCAAGATTGTTTTTGACTGCAGTTCAGTTCAGTTAACTATTCAGTTACTTTCTTTACGCCTTACTTTCCCTGTGAAAGTGATAAAACACTGTGATATAAAAGGCATTGGAATAAAATCAAAGTATCATCAGAAAATCCTCACTTTTCCTTGCCTAATTGTGTTATTTTCGCCAAAAGATGAGAGTAGAACTGCATCCTTTTTCTTTGGCAAAGTTATGTGCTTCTGTGAAATTGATTTCACATAGGCAAAAATGTTAATTTCTACTTTTTTTTTTTTCCCCCTCTGGATTATTACTTGTCAGCCATGATAATTTCCTTCTCCTTTACCTCATGTGTTTACTTCTTTCTGACTATTTCTTCACCTAACCCCACTACTTCGCAGCTGACAGAGTAAATGGCTGACAAACCTGTGTCACTCACCGGCATAGCTCAGAATCAGTATTTGAAAAAAGTCTTTACGGGGATATCAGCTAGGTCAACATCCCCTTTCTCTTGGGGCTTAGGCATGTATCTATGCACATGTATGTCACAAGGTCTCCTCTAAAGTACAAAAGTAAGTGCAGGTTTATGGTCATTTGATGAAAGGCAGGTTTATATAGCTGACACGTTTGCTAAGCAATACATCTCGAAGGTGAAGAGAACTTATGTGGGGCTCCCAGGTTACTGAAATAGTTAACACGTTTCTGAAGCTGCAGGGACTAATYCGTTGTTATGCAACTGAGACMAAAAAAAAAAAAAAAAAAAGGATGTCACATAAAATGCCACTGTCGGACCCAACTGATTAGCTGTGGTTTTGGTGATAGGTGTGAACATCTGAAGAACGGCATTATCATTTCTACTTTTTTTTTCAGAGATGTAATCCTTTAGAAAAAGCGTGAGGCAAGAAAATGAAGCCTCGAGGCAGAAAACAACGCCAGAATGTAGAACTCCTCTTTCTTACCTGCTCAGCACCCAGACGGTGCCGGCGGATCAAAGCCAAACATTAACCTTTTCTGGGACGTGTCTCCCTGGGCCCATCAAGGATCCGTCTGTCACTCACACACCTTCCCCGTGGCTGCGTGCGCCAGCCCCGTCTGCTTTGACGAGCAGGTCGGCCACGTTGCCCTCCGACGCGGCAGGACGGCGCTCCTGGTCGAGACAGACCTCCCCGATCCCCGCCAGGCGTCCGAACGGCACCACGAGCTCCACACGAGCCGGAAGGAAGGCTCCTCTGAGCACAGGAAGCTGCTGAAGCGCGTTTCTTTCAGATTTAAAATTTAGATTTAAAAAGTTATCCTGTTGCTTCTATAAGCAGCTACAAGGCCATTCTAGGCTCATATTACCACATGCTGTAATCACATGTCAGCCAACCCCCCAGTCACCACCATAGGCAAGCTCCTGATAAGCAAAATGTGGCAAAAGACTGTACGCACCACGAGCTGCAAAATCCATGCAGGAAAAACACCACGAGGTGGTGTATTACTGTGAGGGTGCCACAGCCCTGGCTCGGGCTGCCCAGAGAGGCTGTGGAGTCTCCTCCTCTGGAGATCTTCCAAACCCGCCTGGATGCCACCCTGTGCCCCGTGCTCTAGGGGACCCTGCTRGAGCAGGGGGKTGGACTAGATGATCTCTAGAGGTCCCTTCCAACCCTAAAGATTCTGTGATTCTGTTGTTCTGTCAAGGGAAAATGGGGTGACAAGCCCAGATTGTGCTGCTGTGACTCAGGGGTTGAAGGGGACCCATCTGAGCGACGCAGCAGTTTAGAATTCCCTCAGCGCAGAGGCTGGCTCGCCTGAAGAACCAGAGTCCAGTTCCTGCAAGCTTGCCACGTGCCCATGGGTCTGCAAGWACTCACATGTCTAGATATTAGCCCTAGCTGGCTGTTCCTGGACAACTGGGCTTATTGTCATGTTAACTGGAATTATGATAATAGGTGCTTGCCATGCCATTATTATTATTATTCTGTAATTTCAAGTAAACTAGTCAGCAGACGCTGCTAGTCTTGGTGTCTGATATTATAGCCAAAACCACTGTTGCAACTAAATCTTTCGGTACAACAGCTCAGCCATGCTCTGTAGTTTAAGCTGTCTTTATCATGGCATGAGATGAACATTCAAGGCAGATTCTCATTTTTTAACCAGAGAGGCTTCATCCGTCGTGCTGCACTGAGGCCACCCAGGACTTTCCCAGTGCAGGGAAAGTGAAGGCATAACCAGAAGATGATCAGAGACCCTGATCAGTAACAGGGAAATATAAGGATACGTGGTGCTAGCTTGCTAGCACAGCATTTTAGACTTCCAGGGTTTTTAATTTTTTCAAAATAAATAAAATAAAATAAAATAAAATAAAATAAGATAAGATAAGATAAGATAAGATAAGATAAGATAAGATAAGATAAGATAAGATAAGATAAAATAAAATAAAATAAAATAAAATAAAATAAAATAAAATAAAATAAACAGGAGGTTTCTATAAAAATTGTTGACCCTTGTTCATTTTCATTATATCCTGATATGAATAGAGAGGGGAGTATCTCCCCTGTTTCCCAGACACTTGCACATGGACAGCCTTCAGCTTCTCACCTAGCCAGGTCTCAGCTGTGCACAGGCACCACCAAGCAGAGGGCAGCAAACAAACCTGTGTATCCTCTCCTCCCCACAGCATCCCAAGGAAACAAGCAAATATGTAGTGAGGAAGGAAAAAAGGCAAGCCAAGGAAATCTCATTTGAAAAGACAGACTGAATTTTCTTTCTTGGTGTTCACAGTCCAGTAACATCCAGAGTGGGTTTCCTCTTTAGTCATCAAGTCTTGCTGCCTGATATGCATGAGCTTATAGCGATATCCAGAGGGAGATGCCGATAGCAGCCTCTGAGGGATCACGTTAACAGGAGAGTCCCAGTGAGCACAGGGGATAATTTACGTTATAAATCCTGAAACACAGCAGAGCTGGGAATGTGTAAACATAGCTGTGACAGTTGTTGTCAGAGCCAGAGCACCTGATTACCAGCTGACTGTCTGCCGAGAGCTATTTCTATGGAGCGGCCAGCAGAGCACGGCTGCTCCAGCTCCACCGGCTTCAAAGGTAGGACACTGGATGAATTCAAATTCTTCTGCCCATCCCTATTTATGGGATTTTTAAAATTCTTTCAGACCTTGAAGCTTTACAACATTCGAGTAGCAAAGCCAGAGGAAAACCTGTTGATGTTTCCTCCTCAGGGAGGCTCTTCCTGCCTGAGGAACATCTGTGCGTGGGTGTGTGACAACATCTCCCTCCGGCGCCTATGGGTGCGTATGGGGGCCGACCAGAGCAGCATGCCGAGCAGCCGGGCAGCTCTCCTACTGCCCTGGCACAGCCTTTAAGCTGTGGTGCCTTGGCAAAGGCATCAGTCCCGCTTGACGCCCCTAGTGCRCTGAGTGACGCCCGGAGCACGGGCTGCTGGGGGCCACGGGCTCCCTGCCCAYTGCACTGCTCTTCTGCAAGGTCCAGCTCTTGTGGATTTTAACGACACGCGGCRATGCGCTGACACTGGCTGTAGCCCACCTAAGTGGGGCTGGTGGACATGTCCATGTGCTTCCGACTGGATTTTGCTGAAATCTAAAGGAAGCAAAAGGAAAGGATGTTCGACTTCTAACCAGCCTTGGGGCTGGTTTCATCAAGGCAGCAGGGTGGTCCCTAGGAAGTCCTAGAAGAAGTTGGAGAAGAGGAGCCTGTTGGGAGAGCAGGGCTGGCAGCGTTCGGCTTGGCGGGTGGTGGGAATGAGTGAGCCCTGGTGATGTGCCCCACCAGGCAGGGGGAGGGGTGTGGAAGATCCCTCAACCACAAGGCCAGGGTGTTCATGCTTGTGACAGAATTGCTCAAGAAAGGGGAAATTAGAGAAAAACTGGGGCCTAACAGAAGTTAGGGCATTACAGAGGCTACCGCTTCCAGGATGGTCGGTATGTATGGAATCTACTTCTCCATGATTCCCTTGGCAACACAATCAGCCCTCCTAGCACACACTGATACGAGTAAACGAAGTTTGGCCACGGCCACACTTTGTTGGCTTCCCTGCGGAGGGWGGTGCTAACCTCGTCATGCAGCTGATGAGTGTATGGAGGGTGGGGYGGAARGAAGACACCGTGGCCARACTCTGTTGCACTCCCTGCAACCTGGTCGTATCATGCAGCTGATAAGGTACATAATACGATAAGATGTCTGGTGCTGGGCCAACAACAGTGGAAGATCAGTCCCTTCCGATGGACTTTTCTCAATTATAATTACTTATCAATTATATATACTTCTTCTTGTAGATTATAACACCAATCTACAACCCCACCCTGGAAGTTACCCACTTCCAAGGAACAACCACTCCTCACTGAGCATGCTCTCTAGATTTGCAATTAACTCGGGAGACTTTTTAACTAATTAATAATGAAAGTAAGTATGAGTAGAGTCACTCAAGCTCCACCCAAATGTAGAAGAAAATATATAAAAGGTGAACTAAAGAGGGAAGTAGGTAGGAAGGAGAAATAAGATGGAAAGAAGGAAGAGAGAGGGAAGAGGCAAGAAGAAAGAAGGAAGAAAGAAGGAAGAAGGGAGAGGGAAGACTCCATTGTAACTTCTGCATCAGTCAAGAGGCTGAACCTCTTTCCTCCCCTCCAGTCAGGAAGCCACCTAAGGAGACTCCTGGAGGTCGAGAGTCCTCTCCYGTCTTCTGGGTGAGTGATGATTGCGCATTTGTACACTGGGCACTAGCTAAGAACCCCACCCTGTAGTACAGAATTTCCTGTACTGACATCCGAAGCCTAGTTTGGGATCTTGTTTAGCCTAGAGAAGAGAAGGATGAGAGGGGATCTAATCAACATGTACAAATTCCTGAGGTATGACTGTAGGGAGSAGGGGGGGTAAACTGTTCTCTGTAGTGGCTGGTGATAGGACAAGGGGCAATGGTTTTAAATTGAAACCCAGGCAGTTCCATGTCCATGTGAGGAAGAACTTCTTTCCTGTGAGGGTGCCAGAGCCCTGGCACAGGCTGCCCAGAGGGGCTATGGAGTCTCCTTCTCTGGAGATCTTCCAAACCCGCCTGGATGCCACCCTGTGCCCCGTGCTCTAGGGGGTCTCTGCTGGAGCAGGGGGTTGGACTAGGTGATCTCTAGAGGTGCCTTCCAACCCTAAAGGATTCTGTGATTCTGTAAAGCTTCTTCTCTAAATATTGTGTTCTAATAAATTGTGCTATTCGTGAACTTGACTACTTGTTTTGGAGGTGACTGGACTGACAGTCAACAGGCCGTTTGTGAACCTGATACTGCCACAGTTGGGCCCGTAGCTGATCGTATTATTTGTGAACTGGATTCGCCTTTTCGAAGGCGATCGGACCTACAGTCGACAGATYGTCTATGAATCCAGAGTCAGTTCTGTAGTTACCACAGTATTTGGTATCCCTATTAAGAGATRAGTCCAGCCACCCCCGTCCCTCTAATCCTTGAGGATCGGCTGGAATAYAATGGGATTCATCCCTTAGCAAATTTGCCCCCTGCTATCAAACCRCAACAAGGCTTAAAATTGAGGAGGTCGGAATGGGAGCAGGAGAGCAGCAGTTTGGGTCAAAATAACAGAAATGAGCTGGAATTCAAAAGTCCAGAGTATCCACATTGTGTGCTTTGGTGATCAAGGATTTCTCCTGTAAGCTGGGAATGATAGAGGGAATGGACATGAAGCTGCGATGCAACAGTAGCCAATAGAAATGTGATCATGACGTGCATTAGAGGTGCTGTTTTCGGAAGCAAAGAGGATGCCAAGTACTGTTGCATAGTGGCACTTTATCTGGAATACTGCTTCATGCTTGCTCCTCTCTTCCAAAAAGGATGAATTTGCATCGGGAGATAAGGGAAAAGCTATTACAGATATCAGGGCTTGCACTCAGAGAAAAYATGCAGTAAAGCTGGAGAAGGAACTTAACCTAGAGGAAGAGGAAACAGAGCTAGACTGTGCACCATGCATTATGGGCCAGGAGGATTTTCATGCAAAATAAAGCAAGGAGAAATTATGACTGACAGTAAGACAGAGAATGTATGGAGTATATAGAAAAGGTTGTTTGGCATATTGAAAAAAGAGACCCTCAGGACATACATTTCCAGGAGAAGAACCTGAAGATAACCTGAAACGAGGAAGCAGCTGGCCTGGCACGGGGGATGACTGTTTCCTTTGCATTGCTGAACTGTGCAGGACTCTGCAAAGTAGCTGGGAGCTTCCCTTGAGAAACTTGCTGCTATTACCAACTGGACTTTCACTGATGAAAATCTGATATCTAGGATATTACCATTTTATAAGGATATTGTAAGAGTGTGAATTCATCAATGCTATAGAGCCCTAGTAGCATATTCTGCACTACTTCTTATGCAAAAATATCTTTCCCCTCTAGTCATCCTAGCCCAGCTGGTGCTATTCCTAATGGTCTCACCAATGACTTTCCTCAAGTGACTCATGCTGAAAATGCTTGTAATTTCAGGCACAACGCCCTAAAGGAGCACACTGTGGTCTTGCCCCCAACGTTTAAACAACGTAGGAGCCTGGTGGACTCTTGATCCTGCCACCAGGAAGTCTGTGCTGCTACTAGTCCCTCGTGCAGGGGCGTTTGCTCTACAGCCCGCCATGCAGTCGCGCTCCGAGCCCGTTGGGGCTGCAAGAGGTGGCAGCTGGACTTCTGCAYGTACCTTAGACAGAGGCCAGTGACTTTTACAGGACGACACCTTCGGCCATGCCTCTGCACGAGGCCGAAGTGGGAGCCCAGCGAGTGCGCCTGCCCCACAGATGAGGGGGCAGTGTGAGCGTGAGAAGCCCTCGTAAAGAGGCACATGGAAGAGAGTGGCCTTGAAAGCACTGCTGCATCAAGAGATTAATTATTGAACTTGCAGTTAACTGCTCAACGCTGACTCCTCGCTCATGTTGGGTTAAGTCCTCTCCAGACAAGGCGATTCTGCAGAACGTGGCTGCAAGACACTGCGGCGCTCGCTGTTACACCCAAGAGCAGCAGGGGAGGGCCCCGTCACCCGATTCTGATCAAGTCAGTTATCAGTTGATCATTATCAGTCATCAATAACCACTATCAATGAGCAATTTCTAAAGTCTCACCTGAGGTGAATGGGAAATCTCCCCTGAGCAACACGTGCTGGGCAAACCCACCCTAACCTGGATGAGACAAGTCCAGGAGGATGTTATGATTGTTGATACATGGAAAGAAGTTTTGAAAAGCCAGCGGGACGGCGATCGAGGACGGCAGAAAACTGAAGAGCTGGAACCACTCAGGGGTGCTTGTTTGCAAATGGAGTTACCAGAGGGAAAACGTGAGTGGAAACAGAAGCATGAGTTTGGAGGGAAATTCTTAATTTTATGGAACTTGCAGAAATAAAAATGCCAGGGGCCTCCTGGGCAAAATAATGACTCCAGTGACTCTTTTTTGAGTGGCCAGCTAAAATCTTTACTATCAGTCTATTCCTTTTAAAAGAGTTTTATTGAAAATAAAATGCTTTGCAAAAGCAAAGATTAAGGGCCTTCTCGAATTTTTATGAAATTTTATAAAAGGAGCTATTTTCTTTTGAATCAGTATTCAACAGACCTTTTTGGGTTTTATGTTTTTGTAGAGCAAAACCAAAGGGAAATATTCAGAAGAAAGCCAGCAGTAACTAATTTCTTTCAATTTCCTCTTTTAAACGTTTTCCAGTTGTCTGCAATAATTTTATTTCAATTAGAGTGTTATTTTTGAGGCAGCKCTATTCACCGTGCATCCTTCTGCTCCTAAGCGAAGGGACTAGCAGTTAGTTCCTGAGCACGAGAACTCGTCATCCTCCAGGCATCTATAGGCAAGAGATAAGGGTAGTAAAGAGACAAATGGTCTAGTTCCTAGGCTCACGTCAGCTGGTGTACAAGAAAATTATTGCTGTTTCCTACTCCTCCTGAAGAAGAGAGATGGGTAGGTGTTAGTCCAACTRCTATTTTGTCTATCTTGTTGTTGTGGCTTTCAATAGCGGCATGAAAACTTACCTGGATATGTGAGAAAATATTTTGATGTCGAGGGAAATAAGAATGTAGATGGATGGGGTTGCTTTCCTTTAGGGTAGTAATGGACTTGACRGTGGAGCAGCTGACTTGTAAGGAAGGATGGAAAATGGTAGGCTTTGATACATCATCTCGAAACAGTCACTTCGTATTAAAGTGCTGTGTAGCAGGTTCATTGCAGAGGGTGCGGGTTAACGTGCAAGATATAGTAGAAAAGTGCAGTATGTAATATATGTGCAYATATATACACACACMCCTAGAGYTGTGAGGAGACATTGCTTTTAGAAATACAGTTTTGCTAAATGTTAAGTGTTTCTTGTTTGGGAAATATTCTCCTTCCGCTTGTTCTGACCTTAACAGTTTGCATTTTTTCCCCAATGTTTCAATGAAGAAAACAGAGAAGACCAAAGTCCAGAAAAACCCTGTGCTGGCCGCAGGGTGCCCCAGAGCAGCCCTTGGCAGCCGCCACGGTGCCTGGCTCAGCAGGCACATGGGACCAGCCAGAGTGTGCAGGCTGTGGGGCTGGGCAGGATCTGGGGCATCTTTGGCAGGATTTTAGAGCCTCTGCGGAAGGCGGAGGGGAGAGACTTTTTTTTCTTTTTAAGGGCATATTAAATTGACATCAGTTAAAAAATATAGCCTGCCAACATGGCCATCCATCCAAAGAAAACAGGCTATATTTGCTAGATCTGAAGTTGCTGAGGTGTTTACTTTTSAAAAGTTCTGTCATTAAAGATCTTYTCAGAAGCAAGTGCATCAGCTTTTCCCCCCCACACCTCAACCCAGTCCCCTGGTCCCAGTACCTTTTGCTGTGATAACAGGTAGCATGGGTTGGTAATTTCCCCCCTGCTCCAGGAGATCCCAGAAGATACACTTTGCACTCAACAGATTTTGGGGAGGATGGAAATACATTCAAATTTGATGCTTTAAGTGAGAATCTCAAGATAACCTAGCTAGAGTTACTGCAGTCTATAACTGTGTAAAGACTTGCTGTTTTTGTAAATTTATTTATATGTGATATAATTATTAACATACATTTACATGATTATTTTATATAATTATTACTGTATTTCCTTAAACCTAGTAAGTTCAGCTCTGGTGCTTTGGATTTACATTCCCCTAAGGCGTTCCTTATGCACTGCTACATCGCCACGTGTTTTTGCGATTTGATTTACCTAATTCTACAGAATCAGGCGCTGGCAGAGCAGACCCTGGCACGCCGAAGCGGGGAGGTGGCTGCGGGGACTCGGTGGCCATCGGTGCTGGGGCCCCTCATGGTCCAAGAGGCCCCGATCGTGGTTTAATCTGTGCAACAAAAGCTTTTCTGTGCTCAGGCGGGCACCAGCAAGGAACTTTAATACTGGCATTGAAGCATTTTTGAGACCGAGGAGCAGAGGGGGGGAAATGTGARTTTGACATGCGTAATCACTCCAAAACTCTTAAATGACATTAGCAGAAAGAGTTTATCTCTTTAGTACCCCTCCGTACCTGAAGGCCCTTCCTAGGCAGAGCCCCTTTTATTGAGCCGTGCACGCTGAAACTGCTGAATTACCCAAGCAATAACACCACCTGGGGCTAAGCGGCACGGAGTACGTTTTGCAGCGGTTAACGCGAGGGCCGCGTCCGCATAAGCAGCTCCTTTTGTTCGCAGTTACAATTTCCTGCATTTCCTGAATTTCCCCAAAGGGCGAAGAGCGACGCGCCGATTCAGGCTCAGCGGGGAGCCGGGACGGATGCGCTCGGGACTCCTCTCTGCGRCGCGGGGCTGTGCTGAGCCTTAGTAACCTTCACGTGGCTGGTGCCCCCACCTTGCGCGCAGGGGCCTGCCGCTCCGCGTGTCCAGCGCAGTGCCCGGGGCAGCTCTGGGGGAGCTGACACCCCCTCGTGTGGGGATGTCTCTGGGGGCACAGCGTGGTTGTGCTGTGGTTATGGGCTTGTTCTTGCGRGGGTTTGAGAGGGCAAATACAAGCTAAAGAAGGGATAAAAAGCTTACAAACCCAGCAAGCTGAAAATGTCTGCCAGAATTTAGAAAATTTATTTTTAGTGACAAAACAGCATCTTTCCTAAAGAGACGTCTGGCAAGGGAGCAGCCAGAACTAAATATACGAACACTTGTCTGAATACTGCACGCACTCCCATGGTACCAGTGTCTTCAAGTGAGTCTTYCGTGGGTCAGAGTTGAAAAGGGGATGATCTTAGCAAAGAGTCCAGCAAATCTCAGCTCTGGAGAGACCGAGACTCATGAAGCTGCCCCTATGCAGAGAAGAGCTGAAGTGATGAAGGGAAAAATCACTAAAAGGAGGCTTTGTGCTTGAGCTTCTTGCTTGGATGAGGCAAAGAGGAGCGCAAGGTGGCCCAGTGACTATTTACTTATTTAGTAACTCTTAAATGAACTTGGCATTTCCCATATTCAAGTGCTACAAACACGTGCACACCCAGGTAAATTCCAGCCCCAACCAGACACGCCTGAAGAGCAGGGAGTGTTTTATCAGCTTGCAAAGGACACACAAACCCCACCRGTGTCCAAGGGAGCCTTCCCTGCTGCTGTCAGTGCCTGCCCGCTCCCATCATCAACAAACTGTCTTGTCTCCCTGCTCCGCGCCTCACGGCCTCGGGAGGCTCTTCCTGCTTCCTGCATTCACGCCCCCGTGTGCTCTGTAAGGCATTCAGATAAGTGAAATGAAATGAAATGAAATGAAATGAAATAAAATAAAATAAAATAAAATAAAATAAAAT
>PTEX01000037.1:4485337-4532681 GCA_003342815.1 Eudromia elegans
CCTCTCCTCTCCTCTCCTCTCCTCTCCTCTCCTCTCCTCTCCATCAAAGGTGACATTTGGAGCAAGCACTTGCTTATAAATTCATTTCGGTGTCTCCAGCTCACAGCTCTTCTGGTGCTTTGGGAAAAATCGTTCTGCAAGCTTTCTGGAAAGGTGTTTCCTAACATGAACATGAAGGATCCATTTCTCTGAGTTGTTTCTGAATGACCATTTYTGTGGCACTGCCGTCAAGTTCCATCAAAACCCTCATCCCGCGCTGTGTACCAGCCCGTGGAGCTGAGGTCAGTCCGTGCCGAGGGGAGGTTTGCCAGCAGGGAGGCTCATCCCTGCTGAGGGGCGCAGCTCCTCCTCGCTGCCTCCTGTGAACCTCTGGAGTTTATCATTAATGCTTTACAGCCGACAGTTAAGAAACAACACAGTGCTGTAAAGGAGAGGCAGATTGAGGTATCCACTCTGTACACCTGCTTTCTGCCAGGTTCAGCACTTTGGTCTATGGTGAATGTGCCCTCCAATCTACCATCCATTTTACTATGTAACTGCACTGTGTTTTCACTTGTGAGACCTCCCCTATCCTCAGTGTTTGCTTCTGGCTGTTTTCCACTTGCAAGGTCAGTTCATGGCTTTCCATATGACCATGTCCCTTGCACTTTCCYGGGAGAAAGGAAGATGGTGAAATGCCTTTGCTGATATTTCTGAGGCCCTGGCATGCAGGTGTCTCGGTTTCTGAGGCAGTGCCCAGCCAATGGGCTGCTATGTGCAAGACATTGCCCTGCAGGAGACGGTCCAAAGAGTTTCGTGCTTTTTCAGTGYGTCTTAGAGATGACCTGGACTTGCCTCTTGGCTAACATTCATTAGGAGATTAAAGTCCTTTTGGATGCTAGTGGTGCTTGGCAGAAGTAGAATAACCAGCTCTCCGGGTGTCCAGAAGACGGGTGCTTGCTGTGGGGAAGATGCAGCAGCTGGGCTGTAACCTCTGATGCAGAATAAAAGGAAGGCCCTGACGTCTGCCCGTCTGCTCCCTGACCCCCAGTCACACATTTGGTTTGGGAGCAGAAATCCCTTCTTGATCCCCATCCGGTGATTGGCAGAAAGCAGAGGACGTGAGCGAGACACACATCTTGCAGCTTTGAGACTGTTCTGGCCCAGTGAACAGCACCTAATTGTGCATATATTTATTGTTTTATGCTGCAAGCCAATGGGCAATGCAAAGAGAAACAAAATCCTCTAAGTACTTCCAGCTATTTGTGCAGTAGGCAGGGGTGAAAAAACAACGCTTTTCTCATTCCTGCAGGTTGARGCCCTGGAGCAAATGATTTGATTATCATCATTGCTTAAACTAGTGCTCAGAGCCTGCTCAGAGCTTACCTGCCATGAAAAGGATGTTTAGGGAGGATTCAGAGGGTCGCAGGCCCCCAAGGCAAGCAGGGTGACCTCCAGCCGCCCATGGCCACCTGCATCTCCTGCCTGCTCCCCACAGAGACGCGCTGCAGGGCTCCTTCCAGAAGAGCCCTGAGACACCCCGCACAGTGAGGCCGAGGTTGTCTTGTACCTTTTAGTTGTTTGCAGTGTTTCATAACCACCTGTCAGGAAGCTGTTAGGAAGCAGTGACTTATTTAAAGGCTTCATGGGTCCAATTCCAACTTCCAGCTTCTGTATGAGTAGGAATGTCAGGATGTTGTCTTGCCTTGGGGCAGAGCACATGTAGGATACTTAGAGGGTCTCAYTGACTCTGGTCTCACTCTCCAAGAGGAATATGGAAGGGATAAGAAGAGTTAAGAGGATCTGGACTCTGGAAAACAGGCCAGCAAGCACAACGTGTATTTTGCTCAGATCACTCAGCCTATCAAAGACTCAGGAGCGAGCGATCTGAGTGCTGCATGTAGGTCACTTTTGTAGGACACACCACATTGTCCCAGCCAGCCATGACTCCCAGGGGGTCTGAGAAGTCACAGGCAGCAAGTGGCTGAGCTCACTGGCACCGCAGCAAATGGAGAGCTCTTGATCTTGGGGAAGATGAGGAGCAAAATGGAGGTGGTGTTGACTTAGCCTTCATGTCAGTGAGACCAGCGCTGGCAAGCAGCAGACASTCTTAGCATCTTCAGGCAAAATCAGAGCATGTTGGAAGGAGCTCAGGAGGGAACCGCAGGCATTGCTGGAGTGCTGGATAATGTGTCCTCACGGCAACAGTGAGGAGGCCTCTGTTACCGTAACTTCCCCAACCACGCTCAGGATCATGCAGTGTTGCGGGCTGTGAGGACACAGAACATGTGCTGTCCTTGTCTCCAGCCACTGACAATTTAAGGAGGCTATGGGGATTTTTTCTGCGAGTCAGTTCCAAAGAGGATCTAAAGGCAACTTGATCAAAGTCTATTTCTGCTTATAAAGGATGATAAGGTTCCCTTGAACAGGATATAATCTCCAGCAGATGCAAGTATAGCAAGAAAGGAGGCAAAAAAATAACAACACAGATGGCTAACGACTTGGGCAGCTTATCAGCGGAAGCAGAGGGTTGGTGCCACTCGCGGCCTTCACCCCAAGCAGGGGTTCCTCTCCAAAAGGTGAACCACAGTCCAGCCCAACGCACCAAGGAGAAAGAAACGAACCAGGAGATCTGTCGAGGAGCGTGTCCCGCTGCTTGCAGCAGCACCGGGCGTGGGATGCAGCTTCAGCTCTGCTCGGGAGATGAATCGCCCCAGGCGCTACCAAGAATTCCTGTCAGTAAAAGTAACGACCAGCATCTGAGGATATGTTGGAGGCTTCATACAGAATTAAATAAATGTTTTCAAGTGCTTATGTCTAAAGTCTTCCACTGACTTGGTGTTGCTATGATGGCTTGAGGAATGAATTCACAGCTTCAGTAGGAGCTGGATAAACTCATATAAGTCCCTCACCCTTTGCAAGGACCTTTCTGTAGTTCCCCATGGAGGTAAGGAGGCAGTAAGGGTTTGGTTTACTGAAATACTTGCTTTTGTACCTCCAAATGTAACTTGTGTTAACATATCATCAACTTGCTTTGCCACTCATAATGGCTAAAAGTTGGTATTAGGGAAGCATGATAAAACCAATTTTATGGCTGTATCTTTTGCAAACATAAATAAATGACACTTTTTAGGTACTATGGATACGTTTAAGCATTTCCATTCACTGATTCCTGTTTTGTCCCTTTGCTGATTAGTTCTCTTTATGTGCAGCCTCTTAGCTCAGATGCAAACAATATGTGGGTAGTTTAAGCTTTTTCCCTGCAGAAGCAAGTAAAAAAATATAAAAAATGGGCCAATTCAGATTTCTCTTTCAGTTGAAGCCTTATTAATACAAGTATATGCAGGCAAGTGATTTGAATGAGCTTGTCCATCCGCAGCTGAGCCTCTCAATTTATTTAAGCACGATACAGAAGTGAGCAAGGCAGGAGGGGGAGAGGTTAAGGTGGAGGGCAGGGTTGGGGAATGGCAGCAGGGAG
Source organism: Eudromia elegans (assembly GCA_003342815.1). NCBI lineage: Eukaryota > Metazoa > Chordata > Aves > Tinamiformes > Tinamidae > Eudromia > Eudromia elegans. The sequence continues at coordinate 4,488,795 of PTEX01000037.1, forward strand.
ATGGAAGCCCTTTATATGAGCCCTTTATATGTTTGCACAAGTAATAGCAGTGCTTTAACGATTTTGATGTAATTACTCCCCTCACCTTCCTTCTTCTGCCCAGCGCAGATGCTGTTATAAAGATTAAAACTACATGTGTAGTGGGAATAACAGATGTGTCCAATTTACAGAGTTCACATGGATAACAGCCATCTGCTAAAGATGTGGTTTTGAACCAGTAAAATTACACTCCTTTAAATATTATGGTAGAAGCCATTTTAGTACTATGCAAGTGGACTTTATTGGTACTGCTCCTCTTATGAGAAAAATCTGTGCTGCATTCGGTATCTTTCTGCGCTGCTCTTAATACCTTTATAGCAAGGACTGTGCCCATTGAAGAAGGGATACTGGTACTTCCACAAATGTCCTAGCCATGACTGAAAAAAAATCTATGCATAGATTAGATGTAGGAAGGTCCTTGTCCTTGAAAAACTTCCTCAGGAAAAAATGAATTTAGTTTTGCATTACGGTGAAAAGCCAGCAAACCACCAATGCAATCAAGTAATAAAGCTGTTAAGACACCCAGTAGCMTACAGCCAGCCTGCACAGCAGTTACTCTCTTCAGCTGCAAGTACTTTCCTTCCTTCAGCCACAGCTCTCATATCAGCACAGGCATTCAGAATAAGCCAAGGAGAGAGCTCCCACTCATTTCTGCCTTAATGCTAAAGAGGAAAACAAAAAGGACACAACAAACCCAARTGAGACAACAGCATCTCTTTATGAGTGTTTGCAGTTTGATGTTATCGCCGCCTGCTTTGTGCTGCAGCAAGTGCCCCCATACACACAGGTACTACCTGCCGCTCAGCAAGGCCATGTCAGCGAACGATGCCAGGCACCAGTGCAGCCAGCGCTCTGCGCAGCAAGTGTCCTGGCTTCAGKGGGTGCACGGGGTTTGGAAGGCAGCAGCTCCCCCTGGTTCAAGGCAGCCATCTGGATCTGGGAGCTCCAGATATCCCTCGGCCAGCCAGGTGACATCCGTGCTCTCTTTCCTTAATTTCATCTAGCCTCTTTGATGCCTAAGGGAATAGGAAGATTATAGTTTAAGTCTCTAATTTTTATTTGATGTGACAGGCTAAAGCTTTGTGCTTTTAGAGAAGGCTTGGATTGTTTTAGTTCAATTGCAGTACTGGTTTAGACCCTGACTCACCCTTTGAGGACCGGCTTCATGCAAACATACATTCGCTTAGATTGACTGCTAGTGAAACATAAGCATATATTTGTATTACTGTGCTTAGATGCTTTGCTGACATATGGATGGATGTGCACAGTAAGTGCAATCCTGAGTCGAAAACCTAGGGAAATGGGTTTGTTTAGGCCAGCTTCTTCAGATTTTCCCATTCTTTTCTTCCCCTTCCTAGATACTAGCCCGTGTAATCTCCAGCAAAAGTGTGTTTTCCTGGTGACCGAATTGCCCTCCAGACCCTTTGGCGTTAATGACAGCTGGGTAGACTAAAAGCTGTGGAGAAAGTGCTAAAATTCACATGGCAGCCTGGGAGCATGAGCCTTTTACTGGAAGAGCTGAAGGGAGCGGAAACAGGTTTAATGTGAAACTGCAGTGAATTCCCCTATCTTTTCTAGGACTGCTCCAAGAGCATTCACCTATGAGACTTTCTTGTGAAGGATGTGTGCAGGGGGAGAAATGAGTCCCAGCACTCTGCTAGTTCCTGTTTTCCATTGATCCCACCCACTTCAGGGGGTGGGCATGAAATTTGCTTGCAGAAGCTTACGTGTTTCTGGTTTCTCTTGGATTTTTGGAGGGGTTGAGAGACTTTGAATAGCAGAGATAGTAGTCATGCATGCAGAGAAAGATAAAGGCATTTTCAGTGACTCAGCTAGTGCTTCCTCTCTATAAGAAAGTGAAGCTCTCTGGGTTTGTTTTCTGCCTTAGAGAAGCAAAGACAGCAAAGCTCTGCGTTTGTAGGAGAAGTCCGCTGTGCAGCAAATCTGGTGGGGTTTTTGAACTTCTCCTTTGTTGTGTCTCCTTCAACACAGAAAAAGTAAACAGCATTTTGTACGTCTGCTTCATTATATCCTTCCATCTATATCTTTGGTATGGAGGGGGAGGCTGCCAGCAGCCTGCAGTGATTGATTTGTCTCTTGTTTCTTCTTTCTTTTTTTTTTAATGCTCARCTAGAACAAACTGTCTTCAAAATGACARTGCTGAATCAAAGGCAGTTTTTCTCACTAGAAATTCAAAATCCCAGRCTTGTTAGGGGGAACATGAAATAAGCTGCTTAATCCACAACATTAATTTGCAAGCATTCATTTCTGCTTGAGCCAACGCTCTTAGGGATGAAAGGAATTTGCTTGAAGAAGGGGATACTTCTTCGCCTTTAATAATTGTTGACATGTGAAACTCTCTGTCATTAATTGCCATCATTTGAAGACACCGTGCCTAAATATGATGATAAAAATACTGCAGTTACCAGCCGCACTGACAAGTACAGCTCATGGCCCTGGAAATGGGTCTAGCCCCTCGCCCAGGCTGAGGACAACCCCAAAGCACAGGTTTCCCTTTGCCCAGGGTTGAGCCCTGTCCAGAATAAGATGGTTTCCCTGAGTTACTGCTGAAACTATGAACTGGCAGAGGGTTCAAGCAACCCCCAGGGATCCTAGGAAAGAGTGGGAGCGATGGGGGAAGAGTGAGGAATATGGATTGGGAAGGGGCGCCCACACACCACCAGTTCTCATCCTTGAGGGGGAGTGATATTTGCTCCCCTTTGCCCTTTTCATAAGAGAAAATCCTGCGCCCCAGAGAGTGCTTTCATGCTGCCCTTCTTTATTATCAGGGAGAGCTGTCCTCTCCCGCCGTGGGAACCAAGGCGGCCCCGCTTTCCGCCACGCGTGCGGCGCTCAACTTTCCCGGCCCTTGACACCGYGCAGGGCTCGCGGCGCGCAGCTGCGGCGCTCGCTCGGGCAGCGCTCCGTCTCCCCCTCCCTGCCTGCCTCCCTCCCTGCCCGGTGCAGAATGAAAACATTTGCAGACAGCTCCCAACTTTGCTTTGCCCGCCAATCGCGCCGCAGTGGTGCTGCCAGCCTGTTACCTTCSAGCGAGGGAGGGAGGCAGAGGGAGGAGGCAGGGAGGGAGGGAGAGCCCGGCAGGCACGGGGCTCCGCTTAGCACCGCCACATCCCCGCTCTGCCTCGCTCCTCGCCCCTCGCCCACGAGGGGACACGGATCACAGCGGGGCGCCCTGCTCGACCCCGCAGGCACCGGCGCAGAGGAGCTGACAAGTGCRGCCCGCGCCCGCTGGCAGCGCTCCTCGCCGCGGCTCCCGCACAACATGGCTCGCCGCCGAGCYGGAGGATGCGCTGCAGGAATGTGAGCGAAGGAGCTGCGGGCTCCTTCTGACGTGCAAAGGCCTCCAGGGGCAGGTAGGWCCGCGCACGGATGAGCCCGGTCGCGCGCAAGCGCCTGCTTGAACCTCCCCTAGTAATTCTGGAAACTCGCCCGCCGCTGTCCGCTGGTTAGAGGAGTCACCGGYGCTGGCTCTGTGACAGGGAATTAAAACACGGCAGGTGAGAGCCCACCTCAAGCCTCCGGCGAGGCTTGTTTTAAGGAAGCAGAAACTGGATCAAAGTCCAGAGCTCTGCGCCTGGGGATGCCACAAGGGCACCGGCACCGAGCGGTATTCGGCCCTAGCGCGGTGCGGAGTTTCTCCAGAGGCTCCGGATTGCGCCTGTCATCCCGTATGAAAACAGGCAAGTCGGCACTTTGCATGAGTAACAGGCACTGGGAGCACGCTGTTTCGGTGGCACAAAGCTGTTAATAACTAATCTTGTCTTTCAGGGGATTTACTGTGTGTTTTAACCCTGAGGTTCCTTGTCGTGTCTGTGACCCCCSCCTCCAGTGGAAAGGGCAGGCTCGACTGGGACAGATGCAGAGTGATGTTTTCCTCATTGCACCTCCTGAACTTGGAGGGATTGCTTAAAAGCAGGAAAATATGCGAGATCTGAGTGAATAACTGAAAAAGCCCTTGCTGGGCCTGATCCTGTACACACTGGCTCTTTCAGTCAGCACTTTTAGAGCCAAGCAGATATTTACAAAGGACTTGCCAGCGCCGTCCCCCACGGCGGCGTTTCTGTTCTGTTCCGCTGTGCCTTAGCCCCCCAGATCAAATAGCAGGGCTGGATGCAGCCCCTTGGGCTGGTGCTTGGCATGGGGCCGGGACAGCGCGAAGAGTCCAAATTGCCATCCCAGGGATGTCTTTGCCCTACCTGGAAGYGGCCCGAAGCCCAGGATCGCTCTCCCGCAATCATAGAATCATAGAATCACAGAATGGCTAGGGTTGGAAGGGACCTGTAGAGGTCATCTAGTCCAACCCCCCTGCACATGCAGGGTCCCCTAGAGCATGTGGCACAGGGTGATGTCCAGGCGGGTTTTGAAGATCTCCAGAGAAGGAGACTCCACCACCTCTCTGGGCAGCCTGTTCCAGTGCTCTGTCACCCTCACCGTTAAGAAATTCTTCCTTAATGGAGCAGGCTCTCTTGCTCACGGGCGTGCGCATGCAGAGCCTTCGCTTGTTTTATTGACGGGATAAAAACACATCTCCAAATGCCCCGGACGCACGGGGGAGGGTGTTGAGCRGTGCAAGCACCACGCTCGGCTGTTCAGGGAAGCGTTGCCCTGGGTTAAAACAAGGAAATAGGATGTCTGAAAAACAATGCTCAGACAAGTTCTGATCCCACGGTGGTGTTGGCTCGGGATGAGTTTTCTTACGGAGGATTTAAGATTGACAATGGAGTTTCGCTATTGGTAATTTATCCTGTTTTGCACAATGTTTGTACAACCTGCAGAGCTCTCTCCTCTGCATTGGCTTTTTCCTTCTTACTTCATCTGTCTTCAGATCACTGCCAAGAAAGCAGGACAAGACTTATCCTGAATATTGCCATATTCAGATTTTTTTTTTCATTGTGATGAAAAGTCAGTAAATAGTTTGTTTTAAGAGGAGGAAAGCACATAAATGTAGTTTTTGAAACCTGGTGCTTCTGTAGCTCAGAGAGCAAAAGCTTAATGGGGATTCTTTTTTTCTTTTTTATTTTCTTTCTCTATAAAGACTTACGTGTCCTTCATGTCGTCATGCTAATAGACTCTTTTATAATACTCTCATCTCCCTATACTGCCTTTATTGTCCTTATCTTACTCGCTAACAGACGTCAACCAGCATATTTAAGTTTTCAGAAATCTTACCTCATAACATGATTCATTTMTTGAGCGCTGTATCCCAAACTCCTAATCACACAGTAGGTCAGTGGTTGTCTAAGATGGGGTGAAACAGCTGCCTTCCCCAGTATAAACCAGGGCGGGCTTAGTGTACAGAGCAGAAGGGAAATCCAACGTGCAACAATTGTTTGTACCTTTCCTCCAAACTCTGCAACGGGTCATGTGGCAACCTCTACTGCAAAACTGCTTTCCATCCTGGAAGAGGAATCTAGCCCAGTTAAATATCCATACTGATTTTTCAGAGGACTTTATTAAAACTAGAATTTCATTAAGAATTTTTGGGAAAAAATGGAAAAAACAGATGATATTTTAGCATGAAAGCTAGCTTTCTTGACTTGGTTAACCTTCCTGGAAAAGTATTTTATTTTAATTCTTCAGATGAAATATTTCTTTCCTGTGACAATTCTGCAATTCTGTTTTCTGACTTTTTTTTGCTGTTCTTGAGTTCAAAAGTGTCTTTTGCTTTGAGGGTCTTTTCTAAATTTTCGTGGAGCATTATGACTGAGTGGCTGAGGTCAAGTACATCACGAGCTAACAAAGGCGGAGACGCAGACTCTCTGCCTCCTGCCCAGGTTTTTATTCTCCTTTAGACACTGACTGCCCGGATRTTGTTGGAGGCAGAGCCCCGTGGACACGTGGCTGTGGCCTGGGCCATTGCAACCCTACCTGTAATGGAAAGCTCAGCCCCTGGTTTAGCGTCATTTCTTCCGAGCTGGAATGACGGCGTGTTTAAGCGGGTGAGAGCCTGAACTCCTGTTCTGTCCCTTCTATGCATATGCTTGCTCTTTAGCAGCGGTGCAATCCTAGTGAGGCATCAACACAACACCTTGTGCAATACGGGGAAAAGCTTTCATTCGCAGCGAYAGCAACATGAAAGAGTTACACTGGGTAGGTGGCTATTCCAAAACCATCCGGGTCATAGTATGATCATAGTGAGATTCAAGGCAAGTAAATGAAATTCTTAGAGACTGAAAAACTAATTTTTATTAATTTTTAGCTGATTTTTTATTTTAAAGTCCCTTTTCTTGTTTTTTTTCATTTTCTTTTTGATAGCTAGGAAAAAGACTTCATTGCTTGTTATAACAGTACTTATGCTATGTGTGATCATACTGCTCAAAAAAAGCATGCTAATGTGGTATGCAAACGTGCCTGTGTATCTGCATGATTTATCCGTGCACAGGACTTCCTCGCAGTGACTGCTAAGTCAGAATTCAACACATTGCTCTATTATTTTTTTTTCTAGCACTATTTAATTTAAAGCTACGTGCACCCATCTGAAGGATGCGGCTTTGGCAGCAGCTGCCGAGGAGGTTCTTCCTCGAGCACCGTGCCCAGGGCTCATCTCGCTCAYGTAACTGGGTGCCCCAGTTAGCGCCTTGCTGGGGGCGGCCGGAGACCTGGATTTTTAACTTGGTTCCACCACTGGTTCCCTCTGTGGCCATGGGCAAATCACCAAAGCGCTCAGCAGAGTTACAGCCGCCGCTGGGCAACGTCCTGGCCCTTCAGGAGAGCCCAAGGCTCACCTTAAAAATATTTGTGCAACGCATGGGGCCCTGGTGGGACTGGGCTAGGGGCAGGAACCGGGACCCCGGCGGCACCCTCGGCAGCACTGCTGGCTCCTGAGGCACCCGAAGTGCCTCCTGCCTCTGCCAGAATGGGAACGCAGAAGCATTCTGAGGATTTCTGTTTAAAAACAATAATGAAAGGCGCTCTCTGGGGGGATGTGTCCTCCTGTTCCGTGTCAGGAGCGGCCCAGGCGCTGCTGCCCTGCTCATGGTGACCGGCAGTGCCTGGCCCGGCGCGCTGGGCCCTGCTCCCCCAGAACGCCTGAGGTTAGCGGCGGGAGAAACATGTTTCCTGCCACTCTTGATATTCTCTTATTRTCTCTGCAATGTCTGATCCTCCCCCGAGTCACGCTGAGCCTCTCGGAGAGCAGTTTTGGGGCTATGCTTAYGAAAAGAGAGCCCCAAAGCTTAGCGGGTGTCTGTTGTTAGCACTCTTGCTGGGACACRCGCTGCCCTTTCAGCACAGCAAAATCACAACCTCCGGCCGGTGTTTAATGTGTGTTATCTGCACTTATGGCACTGCCCCTGGGCCTGCCCTGGCACAGCCGCTCGAGCCTCCGCTTCGCCCCACGGAGGCCGCCCAGCACCTCCATTGCTGCCTGACATGCGCAGCCTCGGGGCTAGAAGTCTGCCGGACCTGCGGCTTTGCCCCKGAATAACGGAGAAAGTTTCCTCAAACTGATATTTTGAAGCTCTTCATTTCTCACTGTCCCCCCTGTCGCCTGCTTGGCAAGGCCTGCTCGGAGAAGCGGGGCCAAACTTGGGTGCTGGAGGTGCTAGGACGTCGCTGGCCTCCAGCAGCGTCCCAGGCAGCCAGAGGGGAAACGAGGCAAGTTGGGGCCAGCAGGTCAGACTCCGCCTGGACCTGCCGCCCTTGAAAAAGCCACTGGAGAGGGGCACAGGCGCCAGCAACCTGCTGCCCTTGCAAAAGCCACTGGAGAGGGGGGACAGGCACCAGCTTTGCTCGCCAGACTGTGAATTTTAATTTCGTAAAGAGCAGAGTAGAAATCGGCCGCTTGGGTTGCTGCCCTCCCCTGCTGGCCGCACGGCGGCGGGCAGAGGAGCGAGCAGGGAAGCTCAGCGCAAAGCCCACCGGGTGCAGCACGAGAGCCCCTGTCGGGCTCTCTGGTGCCTTTGTGGGGATGAGCGCCGGGAGCTGCCCAGAGGCTTCGCCTTTGAAAATCAGCCAGAGTGCAAAGGTTCGGGTGGTGTCACGGCAGAATTACCCAAGAGCAGCTGAGCTCACTAATTGAACAAATTGCTTTTCAAAGGGGTAAATCAGCTGGGAGACACTGCAGAACAAAAGGAATTCTGTCAAGAAAGTGAACCAAAAACAAGGGAAGTAGAAACGTTAGAGCAGAAGGTAGAATCCAGCTTTAACTATAGACTGGAGCCTGCTGTGTGTGCAGTTTGAAAAGTCTGCAACTGCAGGCTCCGATTTACATAACATTGTTAATATTTGCATTGCCAGTGTCAAAGGGAAGTGATGACAGAGGGAAAGTACTGGCTGAGGTGTGCACATACGTGTCTATGCGTGCAGTTATGTCTGTATAAGCTAAACTTCTTCACACATGGCCTGAAAAAGGAACTACTGGTAGTGTAGCAAGTACTTGCTAGGATGCCCTTGGAGAGACTGTCCGGTCCCTGCCACTGAAATGAATAGGAGCCACTCCAGAGGATGCTGTGGGTGCTGCTTGGGCTGACCCACTCCGTGGCTCCGCTGGGGTATCGGGAGGTGAAGAAGGAACGTGCCCAGGTCTCCTGCAGGAGGCTGGCAAGGTGCTGCCAGGCCTGCCCCAGGGGACCGTGCTGCTGGGACACGGCTCTGCTGGCCTAGATTCCTTAGCACCGGCCAACCCTGGAAGGAAGTGAGGTGTCATCATAGTCACGTTAGTCTGATACTGCTGAAATTGGGCAAAATGAGTACTGCTTTTTTTTTTTTTTGCTCTTGAGTGTTGCTGAAAAAAGCATCAGTAGATTTACATTGGGAATTGTTCCCTCAACTGTTTTCTTAGTTCTTTCAAAAACTTTTGTTTGTGAGCACTCGACAATTCCAGCTGCTGAGATGCTCAGTCCCTTGAATAGTCTCCTGAGAGCAGATGACAGGAGCRAATCCTTTCTGCAGCTTTGCTGTCAACCTCAGAGCTTTTCCTTTTCTGAAAACATAATTTTCAATATATTCATATGCCCCTCCCATCCGCCGAAGAAAGCAAGAACAGATGCAGAGCAGATTGTGGTATGATACCATATGTGCATATGTATACATGTATGTATATGCATATATTTATACACACACACACAAAGTTTCATATCTTTATATAATTAAAACAATTTTTAAGCTAATCTGCAAAGCCTACTGTGAATTATACATACATGAGAAAAACAGATCAGAATATTCAATCTAAAAATAGTCTAGGTTAAACATAAGGGGCAGAAAAAATGTGAAAATTGTATACATTCTCAAAACTGATTAGTGAATCATTACAAAAATACGTTTCACTGTGGGATGAACTACAGTAAAGCAGTCCTTCAGTTCTACTTGATTAATGCTTACACTGTTTGGACTTCAAAATGCATTTATGYCTGTCATGCAAAACCTTTCCATTGCATGGAGAGGGAAGAAGTTGTGGATCCATGTCGGAATTTGAGCAACAGAAGGATCCTAATGTGGCTTTGGGGAGTCCAGGCAGAACATCCTGCTCAGAAGGTTTGAAGAGATCGAATTTCCAAGAAACCTGCAGCTCTGAGGCTTGTAAACTTGGTTTACTCTGGTATTTGGATGGGAAATCAGATCTATTTCTTTGTCAAGAAGCAGGAGAAGTGGAAGAGAATGTGCTTCTCCCTAGGAAAATTCCCCCACCCTAATACTCAAAAAAAGGAGTTGCTGAAGATACGGGGTTATGGAGTGACTAAATTAAACATTATACTTTTCTTACCAAGTTAATTTATGAAGATGTGTAATCTTTCTGGCACTGTGGGGTTTTTTTGGGCGGTGTGGAATTATTTACTTTGGTCACTTTTCTCTCTCTCAAAATTGATATTAGATTTGTGACTAGTTAGCCAGCACACTCATCAGTTACAGGAACAAATGAATGAACGAAGGAATGAATGAATGAGCAGTGATACTGTTTTGACCACTTGTTTCACCTAAGAAGGGATGTGTGGGTTATGGTCCCCCCTCCGACACCTCAGCATGCGCCAGTCTCAGCACAAGAGGAACCTGACCCACCGCTTTCCGTGTGTTTTCTTTCTTTCCTCCCAGCAGCTGGCATGACCTCCAAGAGGTGACTTATGGCCCATCCAACAGAAAGGCCGGGAGCGGCGTTGGGGCTGGTGCAGGAGCTCTGCTGGGCACGAAGAAGGTGAAGATGGGAGGCACTTAGGGGTCTGGTTTGGTCTGGCAATCGGCCAGGGCTCGCTGGCTCCGGCATTGGCTGCTTCTCAAATGAACAAAGGAAAAAGGTATTTCAGGCTGTTCCTGTTGCTCTCTCACATTGGCCAGGGCCCCTATCAGGCGCCCCTATCAGCTGCTTCTGCCCTGTTTCTGCCCACGAGGATGCTGGCGGGTCAGTGTCCAGGTGTGTAACACGCTGAGGAGGCCGCAGCATCGGCCAGCGTGACCTGGCATTGATGGGTCCTCTCGTGGGCTTTCAAGGGTGTGGGTCTGTGTGTGGGYCAGTGCCCTGGGCTCGGTCCCACACAGACATTCAATCACAAATGACCCTCCTTTAAGTCCCTGTGAGGTAGCACGGAGTTTGCTATGCAACACTGAAAGAAACAAAACCTTTTTTCTTTTTTTTTTTTTTTAATGCAGCATTCCTTCTTTTCTCTTTCAGATGGATCTCAAGAAATTCAATATTTTTGTTTGCCTCGTGGGGCTCAGCTGTTTTACCTTTTGGGTTTTGTACACCCGTGTGACTGAATTTTGTATATTCTGTGAAAAGAGGCAAAACGCCACATTCCCCCCACGGACTTACGGAGGAAGCGATGAAAACTTCTTGCTGCTCCCGGATGCAGCCTGCCATAAAAACCCCCCTTTCCTTGTCCTGCTGGTGACATCCTCCGTGCCCCGCGCCAGCGCCAGGATGGCCATCCGGCAAACCTGGGGCAAGGACAGGACCGTCGCGGGCAGGCGCGTTGTGGCGTATTTCCTCCTGGGAACCACTGCGAACCTCAGACAGCAGGCCAATGTCGAGGCTGAAAGCCAGGAGTACAGGGATGTCATCCAAAAGAATTTTACGGACACGTATTACAATTTGACTTTGAAGACCATGATGGGGATTGAATGGATTCACAAGTACTGTCCTCAGTCGAGCTTTGTGATGAAGACGGACAGCGATGTGTTTGTCAATGTGTTTTACCTCACTGAGCTGCTTGTAAGGAAAAACAAGAACAGTAGCTTCTTCACGGGCTTTTTGAAGCCGCACGAGTACCCTATACGGAAGACAGGGAGTAAGTGGTATGTGAGTAACGAGGAGTATCCAGGTGGCACCTACCCACCATTTTGTTCAGGGACTGGCTACGTTTTTTCCACCGACGTTGCTACTAAGATCTATGAAATCTCAGGCAGTGTCCGGTTTATTAAACTGGAGGATGTATTCATAGGACTGTGCCTTGACAGACTGAAAATCCGGCTGGAGGAGCTTCATTCAGAGCAGACGTTTTTCCCAGAACGGATTGAGTTCTCTGTTTCTCGCTTTAGGAAAATCGTGATGTGCCACGAAGTAAAGCCATCTGAGCAGCTGAGCTACTGGAAGAGCTTAGTGGCATAAAGAAGCCATGGAGTGTGCCAAGCTAGCACCTTACTTGCTTGAATTTACAAATGGACATGCTCAGAATTAAGAGGGCTGCTCTTTGATTCAGCAGAACTCTCAACTCTCAATGTTAAAGGCATTTTTAGTGATTATTTTATTCTCCACTTCAGCCTAAGAACATGCAAATGTCTTTCTTATTTGGTCACTCCTGCCTATTTGCATCCCTTTCTACCTAACTTACAAACTTGCTTTTTTTTTTTTCTGGAAGAAGAAAGGGCCCACAGGAGTGTCCCTCTTCACGGACCAGCTCTCCAAATCTTGCCACTCCAGGACTGAGATTATTTTTGCAGTGCCAAACTAAAAGCCAAGGTACTTCCACTCAGAGGAAAACTTTGCGCCCTCTTCCCTGTCCCCCTCGGGGCATTGCTTTGTTCACAAGAACACTGGCAGGCTTTTAAGGAAAGRTGTTTGTAGTTCTCAGGACTTTTCSTTGCTCTTGTAGGAAACTGTAGCCCGGCCTTCGTGGGGTGCTCCGGGTGGGCAGCACGGTGCAGAGGCAGAGGTTCCCCCTCCAATCCGCCAGGCTCGCTTGCGCAGGSAGAAGAGTTTGCCCATGCAGCACCCTTGGGACCACCCTGGGTGGCCCTAAGTATCAGAGACCACCTGGCGAATGGGTAAGGCTGCTGCGGCTGCGTCCTTGGGCTGGTCTCCTKCTGCAGTGATACGCGGTAGTGCCRCGTCCAAGCTCGSTCTGGGAGCGTGCTCTTCCTTTGCGTGGCCTTAGATTACGCCCCAGAAGCACCCTTCGCATCTGTGGCTCACTCGAAATGCTTGAAAGCTGCTCTAAGTGGTTTATCAAAGCKAAACTAGAGTCGCTTACAATGAGCTAGACAGCACTTCTGGTTTAGATGTTTTCTTGTCAGCCACGGGGTGTACATAGCAGAGAAGACARGAGGATTTTCCTGCTGTAATGAAGACTAGGAGCCTCATTTGTTGTGTTTCATTAGCAACCAAAGACTCGTGAAATCAGTGAGGTGTTTGTGGGTTCAAGGGACTTTCAGTAAATACTGTGAGTCTTTACAGTAAATACTGTGAAAAGTACATCTGGGATATGAGGAGAGAGAAGGAAGTTCATACAATCATGGCTGATGTAGTAATCTCCAATACTTTTTAATGTTATTTTTCTTTTGATTTACTTTCCAGGCAAATAAAAATAGCAAATAAGTATAGAATGCCTATACTAAGCATGAAAATCAACTTGAAATCTGATATAGGATTTTGTTTGACAAGTTGGCCTGCCTCTCATCAAACCCAGGAGATGTATTCTACTCTCACATATCCTGACAGTCAAATATATATTCTGTATATATTGGGTACTGTAAAAAAAGGTAGAGGTAACATACAAAAAGGTAAAGTGTGCTGCCCAGGGCCCTCTGTTTAACAYTGTAGGGTTAAGCACTGCTTCAGCCCACGTCTGCTCCTGTTGGCCCTACCTGCAGAGCTGGGAGGTGAGCAGGATAATATGGTTAAAGGTGAATGATTAACTGAAGTATTCAGAGTGGCTGAAAAAGTTCGGTACAGTCAATATTTCCCTAGTCTTTTTCAAGAGGTTGCAGGAAAGATCCTGCACAGAAGAGCAGAAAGTGATGTAGATACTGCAGTCCCGAAGGTTTTCAATGACTTATTTTCTGATACAGGATAATGTATCTTATTGTTTTAAGTTTATTTATTTTTATTCCTTCTATTTATTGAACTTAGTAAGTACTRGCCAAGCATCCCTTTTTGCTTGCTTGTGTCTGAAGAGCAGGACAAATGTTTTCAGCAGAAATATGCCCCATCTTAGAAAGCTTTTTGTAAAAGTAAAAACATGCTGTATATTTCCTTCTAATGTAGAGCAACGTGAGCTCATGCACATGCTCTTGACAGCTGATGATGAAATAAATCACCTTTTCTTTTGGCAGAGGAATGTTCTGCTTTATTTTAATCTTCCTGTTGAGAAAATAGAGGTGTTCAGTGTCTGCAGGGACGTGGCTTACCTGGGTGGCCAGGTGGGCGAGATCAGGAGGTGTTTGCCCTTCCCCTAGCATGTGCCCTGTGCCACAGAGCCCTGCTCCAGGCGCAACAGCAACTCCTTGCCACCCATCCCAAGTTGTGGGTGCATCTGCCCTTGGCCTCAAAGCCCTGCTGTAGCACATCCACTTTTGTTGCTGCCTTCAGCGAACGTGAATGGTCAGACTTCTAAAGCCTAGCAAAAGCATTTTAATCATTTTTGTTTCCATGTAACCTGCAGAAGTGTTTTTTGTTGCTGGTGGTCTTTTTTGCCATTCACTGTTGTTGCAGCCTAAGTACAAGCTGACAGCTGCTTAAATTTATAGCAAAATACTGAACAGTAAGGGGATGCTTTCTGGCCCCTGCTAGCATCCTCCTTGCACTGCTCAGTGATCTGGGACAGCCCAGAGTACCTACGGGCCTAATACTCATCCTGGCCCCCTTCGTACTGAGAGCAATKCCCCCGCAGGCCCTCGTGGGGGTCTCCTCCCTCCGCACCCTGCAGCGGATGCTGAACTTGCAGCTCTGCACCCGGCATTACGCCTGCTGGCTGCCCCAGTTCAGAAGTGCAGTTGCACAAAGCCCGCGTCTTGGCGGACCGGTCACTTATTTACCTGGAGATGAGTTAACCTGCCCCGCTCCGTCAGGTGTTGAGATGCAAGGGGTTTGGTGGCACCTGGCTCTGGGGATGGTGCAGCTGCCGGTCTGCTGCCAGGCCGAGTGTGTGGCCAAAGGGTCAAGTGTCCTCTTGAGGGGACACATTKCTGTGTTGGTACTGCAAAGCATGGCTACTCTTGAATGGCATTAAAATATGGCTTAGCCGAGGTGTTTGTGGCCTTCTAGCACCATACAAAAATTACCTGTGAGGGCGAGTTCCTGCTAGTCTTCTTAACTGTGTGTTTTATTTTGGTCCAGGAATGTTCCTACCTACTTGAAAACAGCTACTAATGGGGTARATGGTGCTGTTCTCTGTCAATCATATTTGCAGAAGCTGCTCTGATGTTTTTGAGGCAGAAGTCCATGCTAATGCATAGCTACGTCATCACTGATAGCAAGGTCCTTGCAGATCTTGTGATGAACCATCCCCTTCTGGATGTTACCTGGGAGCACACTGATAATTCTGGTGACCTGTGGAAGATAACAATTTATCTATTTATTACCTCATTCAAAGTATGTCCTTCCTATTGAGTATATGTCGTTAAGYATCTAGTGGCCTGCTTATCTGAAGYACTTCAATTACCACCACTAAGCCTCCACTAAGCAGCAAATGAGTATGGGTTGCAATGCTATGGATTCACACATCTTGTGCCTGCCTTTGCCTACTTAGTTCATCAAGGGATTGGTTTAAACTACTGCACATTATTTTCTTGGATACACATCTTTTTCTTTGTTCTTATATAAATTAGAAATAGATTTCTTAATCCTYTCAATCTTGTAAGCTGTCCTGAAAAAGAATATAGCAAATGAATAATTAATTACTTAAAATATGAGGCTATCCTGCTGGAATAGGTCACAGAAGAAAAGTAGCTGATTGCATGTAAGACCAACTCACTGATTTGAACTAGTCTTTTTAAWTTTTTTTTTAATTTTAAATGTTTTGGCTATATCATGAAATTAGCTTTTGCTGCTTAGGCCATGGATCATGACTTCTAACACAATCACAACAGTACATTAGTGGCCTTTTGCCAAATTTTACTTCCAGTGGCAATCATAGAAAAGTTGGAAATGTAACTAGGATTGTAAACAAAATGCTGCAGTGTTGTGTGTGTACATATACTTTTTTATCATTATTATTATTATTATAGTTTAAAAAAAAAATCCAGAGGCTTTTTTTTTGCAGTTTATCTGTTGAAATAGCACCATTTCCAAACATATTTATGCTTCAATGTCCAGAAGATCATTAAGTCTGTTTTTTCTGAGCAGCTTTTGAAAGTTACTCTGAAATTTACTCTAGTGCTTCTTATTTATCAGCAAGGCGTGTAAAAAATCAACAGACGTGATTAATGTGTGTTTCAGTTTACAAAATCAATTTTTGAAGGCAGAGGAATGAATGCATATTTCACAATCCTAACTCATCAACTATCATATTCTTAAATTTAGGTTAAGATTTTCAGCAATTTCAATGAAAGATACGTGATCAAATCCTGCCAGATTCGATGCTACTGAACAAGTATAATCCATCCAGGCTCCTCTGGGAATACAGAGTAGATTTTTATTATCAAACCTTTGCCTTATGTAAAAGCTGAATGGAAAAAAAGGGCTAACTGCATAATGTACCTGCCAGGAATGCTGCTATTCTTGAATTTGTGCAGAATGCTATATTATTTTAACAAAAATGTGTGACAATGATTGAATTATTTGCCTAGAACATGGGAATGTTGAGCTAACTATTGAATGTATGATATTTTAGTAAAATATTTTGTTATCATAGCATTGTGTGTTCCCTTATTTTTTCAGTTGTGGATGTAATAATTTGGGGACTTATCTGAGTAAAAAGAGTTTTAAAAAGAGTTTTACTCTTTTTACACTTAAAATGAACATTCTTCTCTTCTCTGAAATGCTTTAGTGCACACATTYTGCAATGAGAGAAATAAGAGTGCTCATTTCCTCTTCCTTAAGCAAATGTGTAATTTCCACAAAAGACAAAGTGGTCAAGAACTGGAACACTTTCTCAAACATTAAGTGCGCATTCCTGCTACATTAGCCAGTGCTGTCATTAGTGGTCCAGTACAGCCTTAAATCAAAGGCATCACAAAGTAAAATGGGACAAAACCTTTTAAAAACAAGTGAATGGATAAAAAAAAGGGCAGCTTTAATGACAATTTACATGTTTGGAAGATCAAGATCCTGAAATAATGCAGATCAAAAACATGAAGTAGTTTGCTTGTGTCACAACAACCAGAACTGTTTGAGTGTTGTTTTTTTGCAGGGCTGGAAACACCACTCTGCTCCTCGCCCCCAGTGGGAAATGCCAAATAAACAGAGATKCTCAGATCGTTTGCCAAAGATCAGCAGAGACGAATCAAAAATTGTCACTAGAAACCTCTCTCTTTCTACTTTTGCTTCATCTTTTTTTTCCTTGCCTACTTTTCCTGCACATTTTGCCTGATCATTTGCTGTTTCTGGAATATGCATTCCACAAATCCATTGCCAAAACTATCTGCAGTAGTACTGCACTGAAAGAAAGGAAGGATCAGAGTCATAAGACTGAAATATATGCATGACACCGGAGATCCAATCCRGAAGCATGGACTTGAATTTTGCACCTATTCTGGTTGAGCAAGCAGAGATYTTTTTCAAACCCTAATATTACAGCGATGTTAGGGCTGTGCTTTCAAAAGGTTTGCTGGAGCACATTTCAAATGAAGAACGGAATTGAGGAATTTTGGTGGCTCAGAAATAGCCTTCTTATTGCCTTATGTTTCATGGATTTCAAAATGCATTTTTGGGGTGAGGGGGAGGATAACTTAGTTCTTTCCCATAATCTCTCAAGCTGAGCCACTTGTGCACTTTCGCCTGCATTCAGGAACGAGGCACAGCCTGACCCTGATGCCTGTGGATGCCGCCCGGCTGACCCGCTGCCTTTTCTTGGCCATTGAGAGCATGGAGGATTCACGACTCTCACAAAACGTGCAGCCGCTGGCGCAGAAGGGCACCAGTCAGTGACACGGTGTGATTTACACCTCCRCCTTGTAAATCGCCAAGGCAGCTCTGCTCCTCCTGTGCTCAATTTAACTGTTATTGCTGCAACTGTTATTGTTGGAACAGCTGTAAGGAAACGTTTGACTCCGRTGCATAAAAAGGGACCCACTGCTCTTGCATGCACTTCTGCTGGTGAAGTTTTGGCAAGGGAATTAAAGGGAAGAGCGAAGCGAGCACAAGGCGGGAGCGGGAGGCAGCTGCGGTGGCGGCAGGCGCACAGCTTGGTCCCGCAGCGGGGCGAGGAGGCGGCAGGAAAGCGGGCGAAACGGAACGGCSGCGCTTGGCGCTCGCGGGGAGAGCGCTCCCAGCTGGGCGAGCTCCTCGCGGAGGGGCAGCTCTCAGTCACGGGCTGTATCGCAGATACAGCGCCCAGCGGACACACTGCAAAGCAAAACTGCCCCCAGTACCGAGCAAAATGCTTCCGTTTGTACTCTGTCATCTTAACTGAATGCCTGAGGCAGCAGTAGGGTGTCACTCACAGGGATATATTTCATGCAAAGGCAAAAAAGACACAGCTCTTCCAACATAATGTCTTCTAATATAATGTCTAATATAATGGCGGTGGGTGATAACCCACTGTTTTGTCACTTTGTTCTCTGCGGGATCACACTTGCAGTCCCCTTACAAAATATTAATATTCCATTTTCTGGGGTGCAAGCATTAACATTTCTTGTAAATGGTAACTTGGAAAAATCACCATTGAAGAAAGAAAGAATATAGTTTCCCCATAATCCTCCCATGGTAGTGTTGCTGGTGCTGCTCCCAGGGACGTCCCGGGGGGCCTGGAGACCCCAGGGCAGCACCTGTGTGTGCAGATCCCTGAGGAGACTCGCACGCAGATTGTCTGACGTGTGCAGGGCTGCACTTGCTGTGCACGGCTCGGTGGGTTTCCAGCACTGCAATTACAAAGGAGCTCGGGATACGTCTGCACTTTGCCTGAACTCCCTCAGGAATCCGGCTGCGTGTAAAAAGCTCAGGAGGGAGTCAAAAATCGTGACCCCAAGCTACGGCTTAGAAAAACGTAGCAGTGCATGTAATTAGTGTGCAGAATGATGTTTACTTTTCCTCGGCTCGCTGTAATACACTGAGAAAGTTCCTCGGCATAAACTGAATGATAACCAAAACAATTAAGCTAACTGTTTGGACCAGAGACAAAACATTTCTAAAGCCAAAGAAAATGTTGCTAGGGAACAGATATGTTAGAAAGCACTAAAAATTTCCTTCTTAGATTACACTCTTCCTAAAAGCACCAGAGCTCTCTCTTCATTCTGTGCTAACCTTTCTTACTCGCCTACAGTTGTCCAGGCTCCCTGCTGAACAATTTCACTTGCATTCCCTGAAATATGTAATTTTTCTATTCTTCAGAAAAAACTTAGTACTGATTTTGGTGCTACCGAGGAAGAATGCATCTGCCAACGGGGAAATGGGGAATGTAGCTTGGAAGGAGACTCGGCAGGGAAGTACCAGTGAGCTACATTCCAGAAGTGCAGATTTATTAAGGCAAAACAAAAACTACAAGGATGTTCATTCAAACGTGTCATGAAGTATTTAATCCCACGGCCTCCTGTGAGAAAGTCTGAGAAAAGATTATTTCCAACGCTGACCTAGTTAATGGCTCATAGTAATTCTTTATAGAATTATGGCATTATAATAATAAGCAAGAGGACTTTGAGGGAAAAAAAAAAGCCTGAATAAAGAAATCAAATGAGTTGTACAGGATTTCCTGAGACCAGGACTCCCAAAGACTAGTAGCTGCCTAAGAATACAGCAAATTTCATTACATGTGTCCCATTTAGAATTACCTGCTATTTCAGGAGTGCTGAGGATCTACTACTTCAGCTAGTTTCAGTGAGATGATTTTCAGTCTTGTGAAAAATCAGGCCCCAGACATTCTCTTTGAGGATCCTACATTGAGGAAGCAGAAGGTTTATGCGGAGACTTGGTGCCAAGTGGTCAGCACAAGGACAGCTTGGGAGCTGGAAGATTATGCAGCAGCATCACTCCATGAATCTTTAAATCAAGACAAAGATGACCTGCCTTCCTGAGAGGGCGACAGAAACAGGTATGATAGCCCAGGCTGCCAGCTCAATGGGACTTGAACATCTTAATACTTTGGAGGAACAAGTAATATTGGTGGGATTGGTCTCAGCTAATTTTTGCTATCTCAAAGAGCATGTCTCATCTAAGCTAGTCTTTCAGATCCCTCTGCAATCAAAAGCCAGCAATGTCTTTGGTGCTAGAGATCAGGCTAAAGATCAGGCTTAAGTGTGGCATGGTGGCAGAGGCAGCTGGTTCAGTCACCAACTCCACTTGTCTCTTTCCTCAGCCCTTTCTAATATTTCTCATCTTCTACTCTCTACTAGACAATCAGACATTTATTTCTTCATATGGAGTCATTTCTTAAAATCACTGTGATTTTTCAAGCCAATTTCCTCAGGAAAATAATTTTGTCCCTGCTTCTAGCATTGAGCTCAAAGTAGCTTTAATGATGTATTTCTGAGATATGACCCCAATTTGGAGGGGGAAGCACCTGTTCCCTGCTATTTCATCACTTGCTTCCTCTGATCTTATTTTCTTTGATTCAGCTAAATAAAGGAATGTACAGCATAGAAGTGTGGGGACTGGTTATCTACCCTGCTGCATTATCACTCATTAGAAGTGATTTACAGAAAAAAGTGCCTAAATATGTTCCAGTTTCCAACAAGACAATTTGTCTAATTCTTTCAGGAAAAAGAAACACACTTATGGCAGCAATGTGAGAAGCCTGCATTAAGTGATTTTCAAAGAGACCTTTTCATTCGGTGCCTTATAGTGTGGGTTTCCAGGGACAGCTATATTAACATATGTTTCAGTCTTATACATCCAGGAACAGAAAATGTCAAGGGCTGCTCCATCACCTTTCAAGTTGGGACCTATAGAAGATAGGATTTTGTGCAAATATATGGTGCACAACATGGAATTTTAAAAGGTTCCAGAAAACAAAAACAAACACAAACAAAGAAACAAAAACCTCCCATGCAGAAAAAAAAGGGAGAATTGGAAAGAAGAGTCTAGAGAAATTGGAGTAGGAGGTTGGTATCTGCCTAGTACTCAGGCTGATGATTCACAAAACTATTTTCCATTTGCATCAGGCTTGCAAACTTCAGACCTGATATTTTGAACACTCATGCACATAGGTAACTCTGTATGTTCATGTTGTTCTCTGTGTTTGAGGATTCAGATTTCTTACCTATGCTGGCTAATGTCTTGTCCCATGCACATGATGATACCAGTGGTTGCATTCAACACAGTAAGAGTTTTTTTATGGAAGTCAAAGTACGGAAAGAATGAACCAAGGCAGCGAGAAGTAATTAATAAAATATGAATATATTTGTTGGCTATCTAAGCAGCCCGAGGGAGAACAAAGGACATTTGAATCCAGTCTTGGTGCATTGCATTCATCCAGGAGGACTTGAGCCAATGCAACCACGTCAGCTAGCAGGCAGGTGGAGGCGACAGTGCTCTCCTGGCAACTCCCCCAGTGCTCAGGTGGGATCCAGAACAGGATATTAGCACAGTGGAAGGGGCTGTAAGGCACCTGGTTGCCTCTGTGGGCTTCACGGCACTGGTGTAGGCACAGCAGTTCTCTCTATGTGGAGTGCGTGGGAATGAAATGCCTGTGTCCGGAGCCAGCAGGTTGCGTGTGGAGACTGCAAAACCCGTGAGTAACTGAAGAGAGGTTCCCATGGGAGGCGCTATTTCTTCTCCAGACAGAGATACCTCTCTGAAACAGATTCACAGCTAAAAGCTGCTTCCTCTAAATATGCTGTTTGTTATTTTGCATTGCAGTGGTGAGGCTCTTTTCTCACAGCTGGGAAGTGAGAGTTTTCTTACTACTGTAACCCAAGGAACTTTTAACCCACAGTTCCAACTTTTCAGCAGAGTCACTCGGGAAGGTGCTACTGGTGTTTGAGATGAAAGAAACCTCCTCCTAGTCCAATAGTCCCATGACATGCAGCAGGGGAGYCTGGTTTGAGAAACCCAGCAAGACTCAGAGTCCTGAGGCCAGTTCCTCACCCTTTCCTGCTCCCGCTCTTCCAGGATGGCTCCAGACACACCATTTTCATCTCCTGAGCTCACCCTGGTGGCCGGACTCTGAGTAGGCTCAGATTTGTCTGTTTTGCCCATTCTCCTGATTTGAGAACAGACTCTGATGGGAGATGCATGCCCAAGCTACCTGTGCTTGAAGCCAACGTGTTCCAGACAGCCTTATGCGATAAGGCACATCAGCTACTAACTTATAAATCACTCATACCTCTCTAGTAAGGATAGACTGGAGACCACTACTAAACTCTTCCTGTAAGAGCCAGAGCACAGCAAAATCCCAGCCTACTCAGTTGTGGCTGTTTTCTGATGTCCAATCAGTCACGATTAAGTTGGAGGAACAAGTTTTTTAAAAAGGCCTCCTCAGTGTTTACACATGAGGTAGGGCTTCTGTCAGGCCCATGGACTTGTTGCTCACCATCAGAAATATCATCCCCAAGGAGCTTTAGGCCTGTGGAGACTTAAAATGTTTGCTATCTGCTGTATAGGGATTTGGAGGACCCTATATTGGATGTAGCTAATGGAGTCACAATTAAGCCTTGGCTTTTATGGATTATAGCCCCATTTGAATTATCAAAATCATTTAGTGACAAAGTCCTCCTCTTTCAATGCGAGGTAATACTCTGGCTTTCATGGAAATCATAATGGGTATTGTATAGATTTTAATTCATGTACAAGATTAAGAGTATGGCTGAGCTGCAGTTCATGGTAGACTGCAGTATAGTTCAGGGATAGCTGGTGAACCTGTGATTAGCTAGTGTTTTAATGCCAGTTGTAACACAGATGCAGTAACATTGATGTTTAGTGGGACACCAATGTATGTGAGGACTGGGCAAGAGAAACATCATGAAGTCAAATGTGAGGAAGTATAAAGCTTTGCACATTGGGTGCAACAGGCCCGTGTAGGTACAGGCCTCAGTGCTACTGGCTGGGAAATGACAGAGATCTTGATGAAGTGAGCAGAGTGAAATAAAGGCCAAGGAGAATAGGCACTACCTTCTCATTGCAAATATATTACATAGTAGGTTACTTTCAGAGAAGTGTTGCCAGCAAATTCAGAGATATTTTTCTCCTTCACCACTGGCCAGAACTGTAAACCTGTCAGTGCTGTTTTGCCCCTCAGTTCAAGAGGGACATGGAGAAGCTAGAGAGGGTCCAGTGGCGGAAGACCCAATGGCTAAAGGCCTAGAGCATAGGTCCTGTAAGGTGATACTGAGGGGAAAGACTTGTTTGATTTAGCTGGGGGGTGATTGCATAGCAGCTTATATTTGCCTRAAGGGCAATTAGAAAGATGACCGAGCTCATCTGCCTTCCAGGAGCATGATGCTTGGAGACAGTTCACTGAAGCCGTCTGGACTCTCCTCACATGGAGCTCCACAAATCCTGGCTGGACAGAGCTGCAGTGACAGTCCTGCTCTGAGAGAGGGTTGRACTAGGGACCTCCACGGGTGAGCACTGCTGTGGTGCCTGCAAAGGCTACAGAGTCCTCCTGAACAGCACGGCAGGGTAAACGTGGGATGCTCTGCATCCCACCCACAGCACAAAGGTGGGCTGTGCTTGGGCACAAGGGCACAGACATGTATTCCATGTACCACAGGAAAATGAGGAAAATAGGGAAGGGAACTAGATGAAGAAATGGATCAAAACTGATTGTATGAATTTTTTAACAGTTTTGTAAAAGATTTAACAGATCCTATGCCATTTCGGAAGCTATTTTACGGATTCAAAATGTCTCCCTGAAACCTAAGTGAAGATCCAGTCAAACCATTTAAACCTGCATTTTTTCTACTTGGKCAACCAGAGACAGCACCTACTTATTAGACCTTTTCCCTTTTCTTCCTCCAGTCTGGTATAGATGAGAATCAAACTATCCATAGAAGTTATTTTAAGAATACTATTATGAAAGTAGAGTTACTGGCTGAGCAAGACTGTGAGATTGTAGACTTAAAAAAATAGATGTTTGGAAAAGCAAGGAAATAAACTACAAAAGTAAAAAAAAAAAAGAAAAAAAGAAAGTGAGTCTGAAAAACTTTCTGTAGATTTCACTGTTTTTCTTTTTAAAAGTCAGGGTGACATTGTCTTCTAATAGAACTGGAAGTTTTTGAAATTTAATTCTGGAAATGAATCAAACTCCTCCAAACAAAATCTCACATTTCCCTTTGCTAAACTGCCTCTTTTCATTCTGAGTCAGYGTGACATTAATTTCCACAAGCTAGAACCGCCACCATGCCTAGCTCTGGAGACCCTCATGTTCCTTCTTCACAGCTGAGGCTCCTCATAAGGACCTCCGGACCTATCACATCAGTTCACTTGCCGACCAGTAGCGACATAATGAGAAGGATGCAAGAGGAAGAAGGATGTATAGGAAGAAGATAGAGGCTACAGCCACGAGGTCTCACGAGGTGGAACACCAGACCCACCACCGTGTCTCCTGCATGGATTTGTCCCTGTGCTGTAGCCTTGCCMGCAGACCCGTGCCCTGACTGGATCCCCAGATGGCCCAGCCTGGCTCACACTGTGCTTCTCTAACACCAAGGAGAGCTTGGCCCTCAGCACGTCACCAACACATGGACCCTCCATGAAGTCATAGTGCAATGACCATCGGCTGTGCCAGGCGCCAGCAGTGCCGCAGTTCTGCCCGAAGGCATTAGGTGTCGTCACCATCCAGCTTCCCAGCTCAGTGTCATGTGAAGTTCGTTCCTGCCCCGTCAAGCTGCCCTTCCTTCTACGGGATGGCTTAAATATTAACACAGGGCAGCGTGTGTGTTCGGGGTGGAAGTCGCGCCTTATCTTATCGCCGCCGCGATGTCACCGCGAAGGCGGCCGAGACCCGTGCGCGCAGCCCCRCGGCGCCATCGCGGCCGAGCAGCGCGCTGAAATCCCCGCGGCCCGAGCGGGCGCGCGTCACTCGGCCACGCGTGGCGGGGAAGGCAGGTGCCGGCTCACGCGAGCGCTCCCGGGAGCCGCCCGCACGGCGGGGAAGGATTTCCTCCGGGTGGGAAGGTAAGGCTGAACCTCGGCAGGGCCTCGCGCTGTTCTGACGTGCTTGGCTGATCTCGCCCGGAGTGGGCAGAGCAGACGGCCCAGGGTTCAAAAACAGGGCTGGTTTCGAAAGTACAGGGAGCCCTGGGGAAGGCGATCCAGGTAGCTAAGTGCTCCAAGGCGGTTACCACATTTCCTGGCGTGAGCAGCCGCGGCTGCTGTAACGTTTAACCCTCTCCTCTGCCCCYGCAAGCTTTTCCCCGTGGCGCTATCTCCAGCACGCCACCAAACCTGCTGAAAAGGAAAATCAGGTTTCGGCAACACCCCGGGCGCCACACAGGTCCTTCGGGAAGGGAGCCCCTCGAATCGCTTAAGGCGATCCTGCTTCCCATGAGAAAAAGAGAAGGGAAATGCGGTGATCGAGGGCGAGTCACCTGATGAATTTTACTGGCTCGAGGTGTTCCTTAAGCGAGTGGCACAGGAACCTGCGGAGTCATGGGGAATAGCGGAAGGGCAGGAAAGGCAGCTCAAGCCACGGCCCAGGGATTCGGTTCACAGCAAAGCACCATRTTCTGCTCCGCTTGGGGGCTGGGTAGTATTTCTCAGCCTTTGAAAGCCAGAAAGATATATAACTWCTTTCCCCTTCTCTTTTCACTTTGYCCCAAACTATTYACTGATTTTGACCTGAATTCAGGCAATCTAGGYGGGTTTCTTTTTCTCCGAGAAACCTCCCCCAGCTCAGTTAGGACTCACGCAGCTGGCTCCATATCCCAACAAATGGGATGTGAGCCGTGGGCGGCTACCCGGGCGCAGGGCTGGCCCGCGGACGCGCCTGTGTCTGCGCCCTCCTCGGGGAGGGCAGGACACGCACTTGGGGTTGCTTTCCTGGTGGTTTCCGTGCTGGTTGCTGTTGACACAGGGGTAATGACAACACGTAAGCAGGACGGTGGGTGTGCTCGGGCTGAGGCAGTGAAAGGGATGGAGCAATCCCTTGAGGCGCCGCACTGCTCCCTGGCCCCTGTTTGTCACGGAAATGCGTGAGGGAGCAGGTATCCGCGGGAATACTGAACCCTTCCAAAGCRGAGCAGGCGAAACCGACCCAGCTGAGGCACCGGCCCAGCGAGACGCTGTCGCGAGGGCCACAAAGGCGGTTTTGTTTGGGCTGTGCGGCGGCTGCACTGTGCGCRCTCCCTGCCCGCGCCGCCTCCTGCCTAGCGCTGCCCACCCCCTCGCTCCAAAAGCCTCCCGGGGATCGCGCAGAAGCGACGCTGGAAGTGAGTGCAGCGCAAACAGGGCCGAAAGGCTCCCTCATGGTGTCTCACCATGGGGATGCTCCTATTTATGTGTACTGCAGAGCTACCTATAAGGGACACCTCCAAAAACTATAGCACTACCCTGACAAGAAGTTTGKGTGGGAAACGGCTTCCTCCGGCCTGTGTGCCTTTCACGAATGCAAACTTTAATTTCCCAACTGTGAAGTTTGTAAACCAAGTGCCACAGTGACGCTGTCTCCCACATGTTTGGAGGAGGAGGAGAATAATAACAGAGAAGTGAGTCACCATTAGTAGAAAAACAAAAAATGCAGAAATGCAGTAATGGCTCCCACCTAGTCTCCATCCCTTGTCACCATCCCCTTTGGAAATCCGCCGGTATTTCATTTGGGGATGTAAAAATCTTTCTGGGATGTGACTTGAGTCCGTAAAAATAGCCTTCGGAGCCTTCTCTTGCTTTGCGAAGTCTGATGGCTCAGGCCAGGGAGGAGATCAGTGTTTCTCACTCATGCCTCCAGCAAGGTGGGATGCAGGAGTCATTCCTCATGCCCATGGAGGAGCAGTGATGGTAGAGGTCCTTCTGAGGTGAGAGAAGACATAGTGCAGGTGAATAATTCCGGCTGTTACCCCCAGAAGAGGTCAGGACTGCTCCCTCTCCCTTTCCAGGGCCTCTGAATCAGCTCATCCTTCACAGATGGAGCATTTAGTGCTCCCATCAGCAGCACCTTGTGCAAGCTGCAGGAAGTCTGCTGTGCAGCACAAACAAGCATGCTAGTTTTGCAGTTAAAAGCTCAGAGGAAGTCGCAGAACAAGGTTTTTTTGGGGGGATGTAGCAATGCACTGGGATATATACCCGTTTCCTTCTCCTCTCCTTCTCCTCTCCTTCTCCTTTCGTTCTCCTCCACTGTGGCCAGAAGGAAAGCTGCCTGGTGCAGGAGGCCTCATGCAGTAGCACTGGAGTAACTATGGATGCAAGAGATGCGAGGTCTGTAGGGTGAAGGGTGCTCTGCTAAAGAAAGATCTGTGGGTTGAAAGCTCATCTGCTTTCCAAAGAGTTGTTCCTGATAAAAGATACTACTTTCCCCCTCAAACCCTGCCTTGCTTAATTGTCTCCATTTGTTGTAAAATAGGTCACACAAAGTCATATTTTATCATAAAATGCAAAACAGCAGCTCATTACTGAGCTTCTCCATAGGTTAAATCCTTTAGATTCTTCTTAAATACACAATGACTGCTCATGACTTTCTGTCTTAGGGGCCAGGAGAGGATGCTCCCATGGAGAGGTGCCAGAAATTCATTTTGCTTCCCTTCATCTTATTGGCCTCACTAACAGGTAGGACACACTCATAATCCGTGAAATGAGCCACTGCGGACAAAATGTGTCTGCTGATTTTAAAGCCATGTAAATGGCAGTTACTGGCAATATCATATTGAACAGTAAGTCCCCAAGGTGAGTCATTTAAAAGTGTTTAAAATGGATAACTTTCCATTTCGAGCCTGAATGATCTCATGGCTGTGAGTGGGCTAGAGTAAGTAGGAGTGATCAGTGGATGGGGCAGGGAGGGGATGGGGAACTGCTCTCGTACTTCCAATGAGAAGGGTCATCCTGCTTATTCCTCTCTTTCCTTATGCTCGTCCTCCTCCTATCTGCTTTAGAATGGGTCATGAGGGGTTATCTGCATGAGAACTTAGTATCAGCAGCTGATTTTGCTTTCCAGAAATATATGTAAATTGTCATATGGCTTATTTGCTTGCAGTTTGCATTTCATATGCCTGAATTTCAAGATGGATTCGCATGAAAGACATCTAGGTGGCTGAGCTTTAAAGAATATGTGAATATAAAGTAAATTGTTGAGTAATAGACATAGGGCTTATTTGTTTGTTATAGCAGATCTATATTTTTTATAGAGTTTTTAGCAGGCTCTAGAAGAGCGACAATGAGATAAGAGGAGAGGTATTGATGTGGCTTAATAACTGATAAAAAGAAACACAATGCAGAGAAAAGAGTGAGATTTCAGGGCAGAGCGATATTCCCGGTGGAATTGTGCACAGCTCTGTGGTTTCAACAAACTCCTAACCAGCCCAGTGAAGAGGAGTGAAATGCGAGGTGGCAGACTTTGCAGGTGGCAGAGTATTACTCTGGGCAGCCAGATCCAAGGAGACTATGAAGATTTGCAAGAAAATGTCAYGATGCCGAGTGAGTAGGTAATAAAAGAGCAGGAAAAAAAATCAATGCAAAGCATCCCTTAAGTAAAGCTTTCTAGTGGGAAGAAGAATAGGCATCTTGGAGACTGAACAATTTGCTGAAAAAGAGAGAAAATTTCACTGCCTAGTGTCTTCTGCAAGGGAAATACAATGAAACCTGGCATTATATAAATCCACAGAAAGCTTTTATCTTGATTACTGGATGTTGTTTTAGCCATTATTTCAAAAAGAACATATTAGACCTGAGAAAAGAATGAAGTGTGAAAAGGGTAATCAAATTATGATGAGAAGCTTCACTGGACAGATTTTTTTTCAGCTTGAGAAAAAGAAGAAATGTTTATACCTTATAARTAAAGGCTTATTAAAATGATTTATTATGTTGGGGCGAATGGTGGAATAGCTATTCACAAATTCTCATAACAAAAAGAACTGGAGACAATGAGTAAAACTGTCAGAAAGAAGGTTTAAAGCAAACCAAAGGATATGCTTTTCCTCACAGCATATAATTAAATAGTGAAGCTCAGGTCAGCTGCTGCAAGGGATACCAAATTATAAATAGGCTGAAAAACATATTAGGCAAATTCATGGAGGATAAATCCAGTGCTGCAGATACAATCACTGGCTCAGTCAGCCCCTAAATCTTCCAGTATGGAAAATGAGAAGTTATAACAGGGAAGCCTCAATTTTTACCTGCTCCGCTTCTTATATTGCCTAAGCATCCTAAGCACTTGCAGCAGGCAGGCTTGGAGGATTTCTAATATCCTTCACTAGTGCTTTTCCCCACATTGACCCTGGAGTGTTGCTGGGGGCAATGTGTGCTCCTGGCCCAAGACCTCCATGATGGAAGAGAAGAGACAGCATGGGAGGAAGAGAAGGAGGAAGAGGAAGAGGAGGAAGAGAGGTCTGGCAGCAGGCCTGGGAGAGCTGCAATGCACAGTTGTTAGTGAATCAGAGAAGAGATAGGAACACACAAATAGGGGCTGTGGAGAGCAGGCTTGTGTGTGGATGGGTGGGATCCCAGCGTACCAGTGCATTGCTACTACTTGACAGAAACAAGCTCTTAGCTTTTTAAAAGGCTTGTTAACATAAGCAAACAAACCAGTCTTTCTCTGCAGGCCTTGACAACTAAGCTCGAGCCTATTTTGGTTTTCAAAAAGCTTAGCTTGAGGGCTGTTGGTTTTTGAAATGAATGTGAGGCGTGCTGAAGAAAATCCTGCTGTACCCAAAACAATTTATTGCAGAGTTCTTGCAGAAGCAGTGGAGAAGTGGGAAAGCAATGARGCAGGGAAAGCATAAAATAAGGGTGGGTGTGAAGTAGGGACTGAAGAAAGAGTAAAAAGAAAAGGAAATTTAAAATAGATCGTGAGGAAAAATGTAGAAAACCAAAAAGTATTTTGAAATGCTATGATGAGTCTGAAAAAGGCATCACCAGGACAAAAGCCTATCCTGCCTTCCACTGTRTTTCATCCAAACTGGTCACACAGAGTCAGCTGAGGAGAGCAGGCGAGGCAATGGTGGCCCCASTGCCCTTCCTGATGAACCTTCAGCTTGAAAAAGTGGACTCTTACTGAGAGTTCAGACAGGGAAAGAAAAATGCTGGTGACAAAGTGTGGTTCTTTAGCAAATTAGGTTCTTTCAGCACGGGCATCATCCRCCAGAGCCCTTAAAACAGTAAATGAGAAACGCTTTTATTTCCTCAAAACACACTATGATGGCAAATGGCAGTGAAATTTTTGTAACAGAAGAGGGAATAAACAGTTCATAAAAGGGCTGATGTATGTTCTGGAGACTGTTGGGAAAGACTAAACAACTGAAACACCACAAACACCTTTTAATTATGCTTTGGCCTGTAGCTAGTGCTTTGTAAACATCTATTTATATGCCACTGGAAGGATGTCCTAATTCAGCTTTGTTCTTCCAAAATAAAGGTATAATGCAGGATCATGTGGACAGCCTAAAGTCTCCCTTACTGTAAAGGCCTCAGTGGAGATGTTTGTCTGGAGAGGAGGAGTTCTTGGCTGTGTGTGGGAGCAGATGTTAAACCAGCTTTGAAGAGATGAACACATAATTCTTGCAAAGTGCAATAAAAATCTAGCCTGAGGCCTCAATTTGTCTAAAGCAACTAGCTGCAAGATATTTCTCAAGCTGCATGTAAATAAAATTAGCACTGAAATCTGCTCTTTAGCATAAGAGGCAAGGACGAGCAGAGAGGAATTACAGCACCAAGTGAAAGCAACTGGCTGTCCCTGTTGTGTCGCATATGTCCTCTTTGACCTTACACGAGTTACTTTATCGATGTTTGTGCAGGCGCTGGACAATAGGACGTGTTCTTAGTTTTGGACTCCATGTGCTGTTGCAAGATAAAAAAAAAAAAAAAAGAGAAAAACAAAATATAAAGAGATAAGATTACAGCCACTGCAAGTGTGTTGGCAGCAGGTGGAGGATAAGGCTCCTCAGGGCAGCTCCAAAGTGCACCATACCTGTGAGCTGTTAAAAATCACCGTGTTAGATAAATGAGGGAATAATTCATACCTACTTGTCTGTACTGTCTTGACTGGCTGATCAAGACAAAAGTAATATTAGTCATATATTTTTAGGGTAGATGATCACTGATTRTTCATGTTTAGGTCTAAATTTGAAGACCATAATGGAACTCATAGACATGATCTCACTGCAAATGATAGATTAATAGCACGCAGTCTACTGAAACATCATTTATTCAGAGTCAGAGTAAGCCATTAGTCTCCTTAAGAAAGTAAAGTGTTTACACAAGCGATGAATAAAATACAAATGCATAGAGATCAATGTTTGTTAATAGCAGCAGTGTGAATAAATACCTCCATGCTTTGCTATGCAGCTTCTGGTTTATGGGCAGTTAAATATGAACTGTTGGTTCTAAGAAGGGTTGCACATGGCCCTGTCTCTCATCATGATTGCTTTTTATGTCAGCAAGGAAGAATTCAGGAAGAATTCAAACAAGCTGTGAAAATCCAAAGTTCAGTATGTCGAGACGTTATAGACTGCATGAGACATACTGTTGTAGTGTTGTAAAAACTAACTACAATTTAGATTCAAGGAAGAAAAGATAATTCAAAGGCTCATTTGAGCTTAGGACAGTGTCTCAACCTCAGTAATATCAGCTAGGAGTAGAAATTATGGTTATTTGGTCTTGAATACCAGGAAAAGGATGATACTAAATAAATGGYCTCTCTGGAGTGCACCTCCTCATCCATGAGCTCCCACTGTAATTCTCAATGCAATGATGACTAGAAAACTCATAGTTCTGGAAATGACGTCATCCACAGACCCATGGCATGCAGAAAATGACAAATAGAAAAGAGAAGAAAAAGATTTTAGCTGCCTTTCTGAATTACCTGTCTATAGAGCAGTGCATTCAGCTGTGTATGTAGATTTGTTGGCTGATGTAATTTTCAAGCTCTTGCATGTTTTGAAGCATTACAGTTCACCTTTACAAGGCTCAAGAGAGCTTTGAATAACTTAATGGAAAAAAATGAGCCACTGAAGTTGAACTGATATATGCTTTTATCTTATATTATCTGGCTTTGTTAATTATCAGTAGAAGTGGAGTTTGCTTTTGATTTAATGTTTTATTGCKCATGCTCAGATATGCTTAGGATAAGGAAAAGGTAACATGGAAAGGTACCATGGAAAAGGTAACAAATCCAGGAAAGTGAAAAACATTTTTAAAGCTTTTTGTAAACATGGGAGACCTCAAAGTCAATTACACCAGTAGACAAAGAGGGCTAGGTTTATATAAGCCAGCAAAACAAAGAATGAGAATATTCTCATCTGTAAATGCACTCAGAGGGTGGGAGAGGAGAGCTATTTATATTGCAGAACATTTTTTGACACAAACCAGAGTAGATATAAACTGCCTAGGATTAAATGTGAGCTGGAAATTAGAAAATGATGTTGACGTCGGAGCAATGAGATTATGGAYCATATGCGTTGGGTCTGTGTGTGCAGGTTCTGATTGCAGCATCATGACTGAGACTGGGGCTGGTTGTATTTATACATGTATTAAATGTCATTTTTGTGTGAAACAACACAACATATCCTGCCCTGCCCATGACAGCTAATGACTGAATGAAATGAGATTTTTGCATGTTTTGTAAATTAATCCATTAATGAATAAACAAACTATCTAAAATAAGCAAAACCTGGATCATTCAAAAACCACTTCATTGTTCTGAATAGTCTTAGTAAGAGAATAAAAGCTACTCCAGACTCTCTTTCTCATAGAAAATAACTGAATGCTTACGCTTAGACTAAATTTGCAGACACAGCGTTTTAATTACATTACTATGGGCTGTAATACGTAATTGCAGTACTTATGCAGATTATAGCCTGAATCATCAGTGTAACACTGGCAGCCCCTGTGCATGCTCTGGATGAGTGTTTCCTAGTAAGCAAAGAAAAACTTACTGATGAGATGGACCTCTCCAGCAGGACTGATTGGTCTGCAGAGAGCTTGTGAAATCTCCATTTGAAAAACTTATTCAAAATAAGGGTAAGGCAGTGGAGCAGGTTTCTCAGAGAGGCTGTGTGGTCTGTATCCTTGAAGGTTTTCAAGAACCTATTTTCACTCAGACTTGACCCTGCTCTGAATAGGGAATTGGGCTGGACACCTTCTGAGCTCCCTTCTGACCTGAATTATACACTGATCCTATGATCATTTGATCAATAATATTCCTCCTTGAAAACTATTGATAGTACCTCTGCCTTTGCTCTACTGTGCATGAGGTCTTAGCTCAGGGGGTCTGAGCTAAAATTCATAGGTAGGTCACAAAATATGAAGATCCAGGGAAGCAGGTTACTAATTTTGCGCAGTGGTGCTCTCAAGCACTATTTCTAAGATGCCAAACCASTAACCCAGATGTTCTTTGTATCTGAAGGCTTGTCCCTCAGTGAACACGAGGATATATGAAAACATCTTTCTGAGAAACGCTTTAAGAACTGCTCACTTTCAAAACGGCACCTATTTCTCTTAGTTGTTTCATGGACTGCAGTCACAACTGCTGTGTTGAAAAGTCAGTCTTTGCCCTTGTCTTTCCTTTGCTTTCTGCTTGTGAGTGCTTCTGCACTCCCACGCAAGGCAAGGGCACTCCTGGGCAAGGGCAATGGGAGGCTGTGGCTATAGTATCATAGACTCATTATGGCTAGGAAAGACCTTCAACATCATCAAGTCCAACCATAAACCCATCCCCACCAGGCCTGCCAAACCATGTCCCTTAGGGCCTTATCTACATGTTTCTTAGGCACTGCCATGGACAGTGACTCCACCACTTCCTTGGACAGCCTGTTTCAATGCCTCACCACTCTYTGCATATAGAATTTTTTCCTAATATCTAACTTGAACCTTCCCTGGCATGGAAGGAGGAAAGAAAATAAGATGTCTTCATTAGAGCTGAGCTCTGAGTTCTGAAAAATATTAGCCAGGTGAACAGTAGCTTCAAAGAGAAAAACTCAAGAATTGCAGCGGATCTGTTTAATAGCAAGCCAAAGAAAGCAGGGCAGGGAAAAGTATTTTGAATCATGTATAAGAAAAGCAAGGAGGAGGATGAAGCATATGGAAGGGGGTAGAAAAGAATCGCTGGCAAATTGAGACAGGGAGTTGAGTACGCTGCTATGTATTTGAAGTCTACAGAGCTCACGTATTTTCCCTTTTTAGGGGTGAAAGCATTTCCCTTCAGCAGTAATGATAAGCCTGGCCTTTAGCGACTTCCTGAAAAGAGAAAGTTAAGTGATTTAGGAGTGGGAGGCAGAGACACAAAAATCTAATGCATCTTAAAAAAAAACTTGTCTGGAGATAAGCTAAAAGATTGCAATGTTTGCACATTTCTATCTCTAAATAGGCTAAGAATTTTAATCTATACAAGCCTGTATATCTTGGGTTGATAAAAATTGGTTTGGGGATCCATTATGGCAAGTCTGTGTAGCATTTGTCCCCAGTTTAACACTTTAATAATGTGCTTGACATTATTTTAACCTAGATAATTTTTAACCATTTGCTGTGAGGCATTACTGAAAATGAGATATGAATCTCTTTCTGAAAGGATCAAGTACCAAAAGAAAAGTCAGAAGTGCCAGCACAGTTGAATCAACAGCCTTTCTTGATATCTAACTAAGTGCTTAAAACCCTACTACTCCCAGGGAATGTCATTTGAACCAGATCTTACTGCTTATTATCCCCTCACATTGCTCATGCTAAGAGTTAAGCCAAAAGCCTTAACTTGGTGTTGGTGATTGCATTTTTTTTCTTYCTTCCAGATCTTGGCTTTTGTTCTTCTATTATAACTGGCCCCACTAACGTGACAGTCCTTGCTGGCTCAGAAGCCCGATTTAATTGCACCGTGTCATTAAAGTGGGTGATCGTCATCTGGTTGTCAAACGGAAGTCCAGTCCTCACCGTGGTTAATCCTCAGGGAGCTATTATAACATCAGACCGCTTCACCTCCCAGAATTACACCAGTGAGAGTGGATTTACCTTGGAGCTGATCATCCATGACACGCAGCTGAGTGACTCTGGTAAAATAGAGTGCAGCACCCAGCAAGGTAACGAGAGCAGCTCTGCATTTCTCTGGGTCCAAGGTAAGTATGGCTGCTGACAGCAAGCTTTTCTATTATTGAGTGCTTGAAGAAATCTGATGGATTGCCCAAATTATCTCTGTGAAGGAGTTCATGCTCCTATTTAACATGCTTTGTCTCCTCTCCTCCTTGGCTTAATTTTACTGTCACAGCAGATTTCAGAGTCACCCTTGGAGTGCCATTAAGAGAGGATTGAACTGCCCTTGTTTTTTTCCCCATTGTGTCTCCTTTATTGGATTTCATGAAAGTACCTTAAAGGCTGTATCAGGCCCTCTAGCAGCTGGTCAGAAATGACCTTTTGGCTAGGGACAGCATAGACTACACCGTACAAAATATTTGCATCGACATCTGCTCTATTTACTGCAGATCTCCCGTCTGCTTTTCAGTTTAGGATGCAGTCCTAAAGCCAGCTGATCTGAATTTGTTTTAATGGAGTGTGGAAGTAAAGCCTCTGAGATGCAAGGCAGTGCTCATCGTAGCTGTAAACCACCTTTTGCAAGGAACAGAAGGCTCCTAWGCATGAACCCCAGTGTATGAAACTTCTCCTGCCTCGAGCAATTTTAGTGACAAAAATGCAGCTAATAAAGCAGAATCTGACCACCAGCCACTATCCATTTGTCAAAGAGGTGATTCCTGCAACAAGAACACCTCACCATCTACCAGAAWATTTCCAAAAGTGTGTTTAAAATTTATAGAGAAACACAGTTATAACATTATCTTGTCCTTCAACTGGAAATATATCAGTATGACTGAAAAGTATATTTTAGTGCTTTTTATTGAAAAGGCAATGAAGACTGAGTCTAGTGTTTTAGAGATAATGGGCAAGAATACGTCCTTGAGGCTGCACTATCTGCACTTTTATATTATGCATATGGTACATCACTGGGAATAATTGTTATAAAATTCATATCTCAAGGCATGGCTAATCTGGGGTAGCAAGGTAAAGTTTGAAGGTATCAGTACAAAAGCAATGCATCCAAATATTGAAGGAACAAAACATATTTTCCTTCCTACAGTTCATGGATCTTTATTCATCAAAAATAGCACCTTTACAGTAAAAGAGAACAAAACAGTTGAAATTGTTTGTGAAGCCTTAGGATGGTCTCCAGCTCCAGACATTACCTGGATGACAAATGACTCTTTCATAGATAAGTCGAGATATGTTACCAAGCAAAGTCAAGGATCTAATGGCCTTCACAATGCCATGAGCATCTTAACTTTGACTCCAACGGACACTGAGATTGTGACTTGTTTAGCTGATATAGAAGCACTTCCTAGTCCTCAGAAT
This sequence comes from Eudromia elegans, assembly GCA_003342815.1. Taxonomy (NCBI): domain Eukaryota; kingdom Metazoa; phylum Chordata; class Aves; order Tinamiformes; family Tinamidae; genus Eudromia; species Eudromia elegans. Next base: position 4,524,565 of record PTEX01000037.1, read on the forward strand.
GCAACTATAACTGTTTTTTTTCTCAACTCTACTGTAGGTAAGTGGATGCTTGTTATACTTTGCCTATACTATTTTTTTTTCAGATCTATGTTTCTTAGTTTTGTTTTGAAAAATCTTTTATTTGCAAACTAAATACTATGAGATATGCAGAGGTGATAGCGTTAAGACTTGGTTGTCACAACTTGTAGGTAGGGTTAAATTTACTACTGTGAGAAGACTCATACAAGTCCTATGAACCATAAAGTCCTACGTAGGGCTAATCTGAACAAAATGAATGAACAAACGAAGGAATGAAGCATAAGATCTGCCACTCATTCCTACTGTGGATTCRTTGCCAATGATACTCATCTTGGCTCCTTGTACAAGAAATCATCTAATTGGTTTAGATGATCGGAGATTTAGATCTCTGATAATGGCACATCCCTCATATGAAAATAAAGTTATGGACCTCATTTCTGAAGGCTAAACCCTTGGGTGAAACTCTGTTATATTCAAGAGGGGCTGTACCAGTGTTTCAGCTTCCGTTCAACAGCTTTACCAGTGAACTGAAGAAAACCCCTTTGATTTCACACCCAGTTTCTACACACAACCCAAAACAGATTCTTCACTAGCTCTCCAAAYGCAAGTAGAAATTTCTCCATGTGAGCAGTGAGCTTGGCACCCAAGTGGGATTGAGTAGCATTCTAATCATATGCTGTAACTCAAGGCCCATGAAGATCCAAGACCCATTTGGCCTGCTGTCTTCTTCCTGATATGATCTCTTTCACAGCCTAGAAGAATATGGATGTATGCAATAACATATGTGGAATTCTTTGTATGTTATATGGCTTGCCTTTCAATATTTAAGGAAATTTAAGGTGGCTTTAATCCAAGCATGTCAAATAAATCTTTCAAAAACTATTACTATTACCCGTGATCCCCTTAAATACTTTTGCTAATGCTGACAGTTTTTACTTATTTTTTTTCAATGCTGCTAATCTTTGGCCTCACTGACATACTAAACGAGTAATTTCCACAGATGAGCACATTCACAATGTTAGGACACTCATCAGGTGAAGCGTGGCTTTTATCTGATTTATACTGTCAGTGTACAAAACAAGTAGGGCTCTGAAGAAAGATTTACCTCTACAGAATCCTATGAAAAATGTTTTTCTTTTTGAAACCATAATGCAATAAAAACAAGTAAGAAGAAAGCTTTTTTTCATTGAATCATTATGGTTGGAAAAGACATTTAAGATCATTGAGTCCAACCGTAAACCCATCCCCACCAGGTCTGCTAAACTGTGTCCCTAAGYGCCTCATCTACTTGTTTCTTGAACGCTGCCAGTGACAGTGATTCCACCACTTCCCTGGGCAGCCTGTTCCAGTGCTTCTCCATTCTTTCCATGTAAAATTCTTTCTAATGACTAACCTGAATCTTCTGCAGCACATCTTGAGGCCATTTCCTCTTGTCCTATCCATAGATATTCTGGAGAAAAGATCAGCCCCTGCCTCACTACAGCCTCCTTTCAGGTAGTTGTACAGAGCTATGAGGTCTCCCCTGAGTCTCCTCCAGACTAAACCACCCCAGCTTCCTCAGCTGATCCTTGTGTGCTCCAGCCCCTTCACAAGCTTTGTTACCCTTATTTGAACATGCTGCAGCATGTCCATGTCCTTCTTGCAGTGAGGGGACCAAAACTGAACACAGTACTCGAAGTGTGGCCTCCCCAGTGCTGAGCACAGGGGGACGATCCCTTCCCTGGTACTGCTGGCTGAGCTGTTCCTGATGCAAGCCATGATGCCATTGGCCTTCCTGGCCACCTGGTCACACTGCTGGCTTGTGTTCAGTTGACTGTTGACCAACATCCCCAGATCGTTTTCTACTGCACAGCTCTCCAGCCACCCCGCATGCAGCCTGTAGYGGTGCATGGGGTGTGACCAAAGTGCAGGACCCAGCACTTGGTCTTGTKGAACCTAATGCAGTTGGTCTCAGCTCATGAATCCAGCCTGTCCCAATCCCTCTGTGGAGCCTTCCTACCGTCAAGCAGATCAACTCTTCCTCCCASCTTGGCATTGTCTGCAAATTTGCTGAGGGTGCACTCAATCCCCTTGTCCAGATTGTCAATAAAGATATTAAAGAGAACAGGCCCCAACTCAGAGGCCAGCTCCCTCAGAACCCTTGRGTGGATCCCATGTGGCCCCATAGACTTGTGGGTATCCAGGTGGAGTAACAGGGCGCTGAATGTTTCCTCCTGGATTATGAGGGGTTACTTCTGCACTCTATAGGTGTCTTCCTGGATGTTAARGACTGAGGCAAAGGCGGCATTAAGTACCTCATCCTTATCTTCATCCTTGGTGACAATGTTTYCCTCCGCATCCRATAACGGATAGAGATTCTCCTTGGCGCTCCTCTTCCTGTTAATGTATTTGTAGAAATATTTTTTGTTGTCTTTTACAGTGGTGGCCAGATTGAGTTCCATCCAAGCTTTCACCTCTCTAATTTCCTCCCTACATACCCTAGCGACTTCCTTGTACTCTTCCTGAGTCATCTGCCCCTTTTTCCAAAGTTGGTAAACTCTTTTTTTTTTTTTTTTCCCCTGGAGTCTCAGCAATAGCTGCCTATTCAGCCAGGCTGATCTTCTTCCCCTCTAGCTCGTCTTTTGGCACATGGGGACAGCCTTCTCCTCTGCCTTTAAGATTTTCTTATTGAGAAAAGTCTAGCCTTCCTGGACCCCTTTGCTCTTCAGGACTCTGATCTCCCAAGGGATTCTCCCAACCGATGTCCTGAACAGGTCAAAGTCCACCCTCTGGAAATCCAAGGTAGCTGTTTCGCTTGCGTCTCTCCTGACTTCACCGAGACTGAAAACTCTATCATTTCATGGTCACTATGCCAAAGACAGCTTCTGACCAGCACATCTCCCACCTTCTCTGTCCACGAAGAACAGATSCAGTGAGGCATTTCTCCTGGTAGGCTCACTTACTAGCTGTGATAGGAAGTTCCATTCTTCCTATGAACCTTCTAGATTACTTCCTATCTGCTTACTGTATTTCCAACAAACATCTGGTTGGAAGTCTCCCACAAGAACAAGGACTGCTGATTGTGAGACCTCTGCCTGTAGAATGCCTCTTTTGTCTCTTCATCCTGGTTGAGTGGTCTCTAGCAGACTCCCACCAGGATATCAGCCTTATTGGCCTTCCTTTGATCCTAATTCATGAACATTTGGCTTTTTCATCACCTTTGGGGGCTAGTTGTGTTTAATGCAGATGAGGACAYGATACCACCTTGTTCTTTGCAGATTTTCTATGGTGGAACTGGCCAAGATTCTCAAATCGTCATATAGAGGAGTCTCAAGACAAGCTGAGCTTACCCAAGAGATCACGTGATCAGGACCCTGTCCCRGGAGCTGAGATGGTGGTTTTGAGTGTGCTGCCAGCTAGGGTAGCACAGCCCATTCTCTAATGACATCCTTCTTATTAGCCGTACCCTGTAGTATGAAAAATTCATAGGTTTTATGGAGGAGTTTACAGTAGCTCGCCAGGTATCTTCTGTACCGAGTAAGACTTAAATCTGCTCTTCTTTTGTTTTTGAAGTGGTGAGCATTGAGCACTTCAATAATCATRGTGACAGGTTTTCTTGGTGAATTGATTCTTGTTCTGTAATGGGTACAATACACCATGTATGCAGACATTCCTATAGTAGATTGATGATCAGTACGATATAGAATTTCTACACATAAACAACTGAAGAGGTTGAGTAACTGGGCCTTTTATTTTACATATGAGTCATTATTACCAAGTCCTTTCAGAAGTACTCGCTTTGTAMTGCAATTGAAAAAGGTAATTTCATCATTTTTAATATGACCTTTTTTATTTGTAGTCAGAATGCTCCTAATTATTGACTAAGCAAAATAGGGCTATTCTGAGGAAATTATAAATTCCCCTGCCTACTCATTTGTGGACTACAGAGGTATCCACCCTCAGTTTCCATAGCTACTCACTGTAAATCAGAAGAGGAGAAAAACAGATGTCATGAAGCACAATTAGCRTATAATTAGTGATTGTATAGGACCATCATTCATTTCTCTTTGGAAAAATCATTGTGCAGCAGCAGACACTCAAAATTTGTCAGGATACGAAAAAAAGGAAGTCTCTAAACTATGAGAATGAAATATAGATGTAACATTTACAACAGAGAAAGAGATCTAATATATATCAATCTTAAATCTCAGAATTCCTCTGACTTTTCATGTACAGGCTCACTGTTTTCTACATTTTATCAAGAATGAGGAAGATTAATTTCAAAATATCAAAGGAATCTTCCCCCAAAGTATAGTAATATTGATTAGAGGGCTTACTTAAAGGYTTGAGCAATCATGTAGTTCACTTCTCCTCCACATTCCTCATGAGCAGCCCTTGTCCATTTACAAGCATTGTCACAATAAGACTTCTGGGCCTTCTTCCACAGCTGCTAACTGATAGAACAACATCGTCTGGCGGGTGAATGTCCTGCCTTCCTGTACATCTAGATCAGYCTTAATCTCAGTCATCTTCTTGCGATTTATGAGGTGATGCATTTTCATGCATGTCATTCCTCTCTCCAGATGTGCCTCTTTCACAGCTCAGTTTGGCTGAGCCCCAGTTTTGGGAACTCCTCTGGAGCTGTCTCAGCAGAAGCAGTCATAGAGCTGTTACTGGGACATGAGGTCCTTTGCAGAGTCCTTCAGTTGGCTTCAATGTTGAATTCATGTGACTTTTGCACTGCAGGAGCTGAAGATGAGGGAATCAGCCAAAAGTCTGATCTTCCTTTGCTTTTAGCTCTAGCCACAAAGTGCCAAAGTGTCCAAGAAGCAAGGTTTCCCAGTCCTATTTCTCCTTAGTCACCAGTGTCTCTCTGGAGAAATTATCTTTCCTAGTTATGCTTTTCCTGAGTAAATTCTTAAGCAAATTTGGGAGATGCTAAATGTAAGAATAGTAGCATAGAATGGGCCATACAGTATGAAGGAGGTGCTCCACCCACATTTAGCACCTGATAGGACTTGGTTTGAATTTATGAGTGGGGTTAAGAAGAGTTTAATTCCTTCACCTCTCAGCCCCTCTCTTGTGCCCTAACTTACCTGTCGAGCTGGTGACCAGTGCATTCATACCTGTTGGTCACATCTCCATTTTCTTTCTGGATATCCCAGATTTGGGGGGAAATTTCAGTGTAGAACAGCCTTGGGGAGTTCGTGTTGCATCCTCTGCCTTTTGCTCCTGCTTTGTAGAACAGTTTTTGACAAGTAACCTCAGTGTGATGGGGAGCAAAATCGCTTGGTCTGGCAGCCAAACTGGAGATATGATTTAACACAGAGGAGCAACTGACTTCTTCATAAGGCTAAACTATAGCTAAGATAGCTATGTTTCTCATATTTTAACTATCTTGAAATCCCTATGGCATTCTTTATAGAACAACACATAATAAACTATAGATAAACATAATAAACTGTTGCAATGCTTCTGGATGAAAATGTTATGAACACATTTTTATTAATTGTAATCACAACTGATTATAGCCTACAGAATTAACTGCTAGTTTGCAGGCTATTGAGTGCTTGTTTTCTCTGTCATAAAAAAATTTAAATCTGTTGATCGTGTGTTAGAGAAAAGAATAGAATAAATTGCTAAATCATCATGACTAGAGGTCGGGAGAATTCAGAATCCTAACACGAGTCAAGCCCTGTATCTCTGCAGTCCAATGCCTCCCAACCCCAAGCGTATAAAACYGTATGAATTTGTAGCTAGAAGGGATTTACATCCCTGTCCCCTGCTGTTAGTAGAGCGGGAGATACTCAGGGTCATACATCAGGGAAGTAGCGGTGATGCTGTGCAGCTGCTAATCGTCTTTGCTGCTGCTCCWCCTCTCCCAGAGGCTCTCAGGGAAATGTTGCCGTGCCCTTTTTAATGGAGACCTCGGCGAGGATGTGGCATGCGTGGCAGAGCAGCAGAATGGGCATTGCCAAGCTTGTATCTGTCTCACACCTCTAGTTCAGATTGGAAGTTTATTCTTAGAAAACTGCCAAAGAAGTGATTTGGGAGCAGCTTTTCAAAGAGTAGCCAAGGYAGAAGGGCTTCTGAAATATTTGGTCAAAACCAACGGGCGGGAGGACATGACAAGGAAAACTGACATTTTCCTTGTGCAACCAGCTGCATAAGGCATATAGGGTATTTTTTAGTGCATGTGGCAGCTCTGTTAGCAAAACCATTTATTCATAGCAACTAGTTTCGGGAAGACATTGAGTTATTTGGAAATCACCTCATATGACACTGTAGATTACAGCAAAGCCAAAGGAGTATTTTAATGTTGTGATAACACCAGGAATGAAGAGGGTTTAGTAGCTGCAAACCCCCAAACTGTGCTACTCTACAGTTCTTTCTTTTCACTGCTCTTTACAGTGGATAACAGATGACCTATAGAGTATATCCCAAAATCAAACACCCGCTGAAATCAATGAGAAATCTCAGTGTGGGCTTCATCAGATGATCACATCTCAGACAGAGATCTCCATCTACCCTAAGGCTCTCACTGGGGCCAGCGGGGAGAAAAGGACACTTCCTGAGCCGATTGTCTTATCCACAGGGAGACGTACACATCTGGCCAAGTGATTTGTAATTCACAGCACTCATTTTCTCTTGATAGACTAGAACAACTGGGCAAATGCTTAATATAGTACAGAGATAACATAGTATAGGATAAACATATGCAGGATAAACATCTAAGCTGAGTCTTAACTCCTCTCTTCAGTGCCCGAAGTCTCTAAAGGATGCTGGCAGATTCTGAACATCTGCAATATGCAGATTAGGATGGAAAGTTAGAGCTGTGTGCTTTTCACAAAGTGAAGAAACTATGGGGAAAGTTACAATTGTAATAAGGAATTAGCATTTGGAAACATTTTAAATTCTTGGGCACCATCTATCTATCCAGAACCTTGTTTGGAAGAGCACAGCCTCTTTGTTAAGTAATAGCAAGCAGCTAAAAGCTTCTCACAGAAGAGGCAAGAACTCTGAAAAAGGATGTGTCTAGGTTCTGACAGTACAATGTTTCTCCGTTTAATTTAACAGAAAGTGATTACAGTGAAGACAAAACAAGTACATGGATCATTGTACTTGCGGTCGTATTCTCAATTATTGGTTTTATTCTTCTGGTTTTTATTATTGGAGTTGTCGTACGCTGCTTCTGCCAAAAGAAGAAAGGTAAGTGGATCTTCATAGCTGCTCTGTGCATTAAAATAAATAAAACAAAACAAAACAAAATAGACATTAATCTACTGCTAAGTCAGTGCTGATGTGGTTCAAAACTTGTCAGTGAAGGTATGAGCAGATAGATTATACTGCTGACCAGTGACCTAAAAGAATTTCTTATTTTCACCTTGCTGCTTTTCATATAACTTACTTTCAAAGTAATCCATGGCCCAACAGGTTTGGCATCCATATTAACTACAAAGGGTTAACATTTTTCAGAAGCACCTTAATTTTCAGGGACACGTAGCTCCTCTGCTAAGTTCTTTGTCGAAGTATAACTTCAGTGCTGTATTTGTCAAATATTTCCTAACTGCTGTGTATAAAAGATTGTAAAGGGATGTCACACAATTTTTTGAGCAAAAAGAGATGCTTGTGTGGTAACTGCAATATAGCAGTCTAAGAGGAGCTTTCTAACGGGGCATGGTTAATTTTCCAGCATTTTAAGCAGATTCTTTTTATTTTTACAGGCTCCACCTATCAGAATGAGATAAGGTAGGTTGAATAAGGTGGCATACATATATTTTTCCCCTTCATCTAGGCTCTTCCAGGCAGCTTCCCGCGCCTCCTGGGTGCTGGTGGCTGGGCAGCCCTGCTGTGCCGCGTTGTGCCGTGCAGAGCCTGCGGAGGGCCGCGAGCCCAGGTCTGCAGCCAGCCCGGCGAGGAGGGGACGAGCGCTCCCTCCTCCGCTCCCGAGCCTGCCGGGCCAGGCAGGGCCGAGAACCCGGCTCCTCGCGGGCTTTTCCTGGCGCCGGCGTTTGCGGCGGTGCCCACAGGGGGTCACTGTGAGACAGCGGCTTCCCCGGAGGGTCCCGCGGCCCCAGCAAGCGAGCAAATGCGCGAAAACCCCCAAGAGCAACAACAAC